>JAYJMB010088126.1:0-20013 GCA_036873735.1 Pouteria campechiana
ATTTTTTATGCTCTGCAAATCACAAAGAAATGTCTTCCATCTATCTTACAACTACTACATCTTGAAGATTTGGTTTTAGAAGGATGCCTTTGTATTGATGACGAAAGCCTTACAACTCTCCAACATGGGAGGAAGACCTTGCAGGTATTGGTCCAGCTAAAGGGAATTTAGGTATTTTAGCTTGTCCAGTATATTATTGGTCCACCTCAATGGAATGTAGGTATTTTTAGCCTGTTTAGTTTACTATTGGTCCACCTAAAGGGAATGTAGGTTTTTTTAGCCTGTCCAGTTTCTTGTTGGTCCACCTAAATGGAATTAGAAAAAAATCCTTATTCCGAATAAAAATATTCATAATTATGATTTCAATTTGAATACATCTTTTGTTATCAATCTTGATGAGCTAGACCTTCATCTACATAATGAACAGATGTCAATGATGTACTTAATTCTGAACCCAATGTTACTGGATTTCTGTTTTGAACAATGGCTACAAATTCTGAGATGCCATCCATTCTCTTAGGTTTAAATGAGGCAAACTGTGCCTCAAAGGTCTCTAAGATTGGAAATTCTAGTATCCATGCCTAGCCATTTTCTCAGCTGATTGTAGATTATTGTATTTACTTTCTGAACTATTTATTTTGAGAATATTGACCTCCAAATATTGACCAAATGGTCAGGGATGTTCCATCAAAGATATGATTGGGGCATGTTCTATAAACTTAGATTGTCTGACTAAGGCTTAGATCATAATCACTGAATCCACATGTACAAACTACAGATAGGAGAATTATATATGTTCTAGGTTTAGGATAAACAAATTCCTTAGTCCATGATCATGGCCTCTATCGTGTTTGAAACAGATGCTCAACTTTTCAAATTGCCCAAATGTGAACATAAGTGGTTTGTCCTCACTAACAAATGGAGTTGTGCATCTGCGCCAACTTACATTAGCTCATTGCACCCCTGTAAGTCTTCTGTTTCTCATATAGATTTCTACAGAGACATGTTATTGAGAAGACTTTGATCTAAATGTCTTTGTTAGTTATGTACATAGAAAATTTGAGCAAAACCTGGCCACTCATCAAGCATATTGTGCAATCAAGTGGCTCAAGTCAGTCATCAGGTTCACAACATATGGTGAATGTGCTTAGTCAGGTCCACGATTGTCATTATAGGAAGCTTGGCTTAGTTGACACATGACCTGATAGAGGAACTGACCCAACTTATGGTCAATGCGTTATCAACAACCAGATTTCAATTGCATATAATGTTTGGTTGTTTGAGTGCCACCATTAATCATGTCCAAGCAAGTATGCTTTCTTCTTTTCTTTTTCTTTTTCTTTTTTCCCTTTTAATTTGTAGTAAACAAACATTAAGGATTCACCCATGACTTTATTGTTTTTGTCATTTTTTTGAGGTTTAGATTATAACTAGTCTGGCTAACAGCTTGCAAAAGCTTCCAAAGCTGTAATCTCTCGTATTAGATGGATGCACTCTTGTGTGTTCCAAAGTGAAAGCCATACTATATCCTTGAAAGAGCTGAGCCTAAGCAAGCGCGAGGGTGTGGCTGATGGAGATCTATCATACCTTGCGACAAAACACAATGAGCTGACGAAGTTAGACATCACATGTTGTCGCAAGATAACTCACATCTCCATTTCAATCATCATGGCCACATGCACCAGCCTAACTTCTCTTAAGATGGAATCTTGTAGCCTTGTGTTAGAGAAAGCCTTTGTCCTGATTGGTCAATATTGCTGCATGTTGGAGGAACTTAACCTAATAGACAGCAAAGTAGATAATGTTTCACCATGACCTAAACTTCTTTATCTATTTTACAATGATGCACTTCATGGATTCCATGAAATATGCACCAAAAATTATCTTGAGCTATCTTCACATGAATTTGGCAGCAGGACTGTTGATTTTTGGGAACCTATGTATGTGGACCATAGCCTTGGAAACATGAAGGTAGCTCACTATGAGCGATTTTCACAGTCAACTCAGGAGAATGCAAAGTAGAAAAACTTGGAACTGGACGGTCAGACGTTTATGCACTGGCAAGCATGTGTGTGCATCTATTTTTCTGTGTAGACATCTTTGCTCTCATTCTGATTTATTGTTCAACTCATGATTACCTCCAAGTTCATCCTGATTATATCTTACATGTTTCACAAGTCTCTGGTGGGAACATCACCAGTACAAATTCTTTGAAGAATTCATCATGGTGTTATCAGTCCCTTTAACTCTTGTTTCTTTTTCCTTTTCTTTTTAATTTTGTTTGTGCAGGTCTGAAGTCCATTTCAAGATGTTCTAAACTTTCTTCTTTAAAACTTGGAATTTGCTTGAACATAACAGATGAGGGGCTCGTCCAAATTGGCTTGCATTATCCAAGAATTAAAGAGCTTGATTTGTACAGGTATATGAATTTTCCCTACCTTTTCTACTTCCTGATATTACAATCTCACTGCCTAGCAGATGTAGTCACTGTTGCAGCATTCCTGTTAGTGCTTTGCCATGAAGGATACAAAAATAAACTATTGACTTTGCGGCATTCCTTCTAGTGCTTTGGCCTGAAGGATACAACAAACTGTGGAATTTTAGGCATTTGACCAATGAAGCCTTATTAAAACTTTACAAATTTATCATTACTGCCCAACATGGCAGACAATGAATCAACTCAGTTTTTTAAACTTTTCTAGAAACCACTTTTCTAGAAACCAAGACGAGAGATATCCAAATTCAGTGGATGATATTCCATTGACAAGTTCATCAGATACACATAATTATCATCTTCCTACCTCAGTGGGGACTAGAGTATGCTAAATGCATGCATGTTCAGTTGTGGTTTGGTTGCCACCATTGATCATGAAATTAGTTTGGACACCTGCGTTACATTTTTTATATGAAACACTACGTTGATATATTTTTGAGTGTTGACATTTCTCTAGTTTCTACCTTCATATCAAACAGACCTGTCTGAAATGACCTGAAGGAGGGCATTTTCTTGTTCAGATCTGTCGGTGTATCTGACATGGGCATTGAAGCAATTGCCCGTGGCTGTCCCAAGGTGCAGAAAATTAATCTTTCATACCGTAAATACATTACAGGTGATTCCTTGAGGTCACTGTCAAAAAGCTTAAGGTTACGCACACTTGAAATCCGTGGTTGCACTCAAATTTCATCATCTGGCCTTATAGCCATTGGCATGGGCTGTAAGCAAATAATACAACTTGATTTAAAGTTTTGCCACAATATCAATGATGCAGGGATTCTTCAACTTGCTCACCAATCTCAAAATCTAAGACAGGTAGCTGTTTTCATTCTTTTTCTTTAGTGTTCTTGCCATTTGTGTAGAGCTGTATGATCCTTAACCACTAGAGAACAGATTTCATGATCCTTGAACCTATTCAAGTCAATGGTGTAAAAACTGGATGGGGAGTTGAATTGGTCAAGCATCAAATTCCTGATCCAACTGGTTCATCTGTTCAGTCTAGCTATTTTAACAAGTTTTCAAATATTTTTTAAAAAAATATAAATAGTAATATAATCAAACATAGAGAACAGAATCATAGATCTTGATTTAAAGGCAGACATTTTTGACATTAATATCATTTAAATGACACTAATATCATATAAAAAAACTAAATCTAGTCCATAAGATTAAATTGGCCTGCAACTGTTCACCAGTTAGACCAGGGGGAGTGACAACATTGATTGAAGAGGGACTACTTGGCTTAATGATCCCAACCTTTACTGTTGTAGACACCATGACATGGATAGGCCATTCATCAATAGTCATCACATTAGGTTGAGGTTTGTTTTTTACTTGTTACCTTTTTGCAGTGGATCATTTCCCTTTATTCTTTTATTTATTTATTTTTTAAAACCTTCTAACTTTAGGCTACTGGTATAAGTTTTAGAATATCGATAAGTTCATCAATATTATCTTGAATTTGGATGAGAGGGGTAGCGTATTCGGATGCTGTGAAGCCCTCAACCCCCCTCCGCTCAACATAGCACACATAGAAAAAAAAAATCTTTTTCTCCTCTCCAATTCCTCATTTCCATTATCTATTAGCAAAACAAAAAGTCAATTTGCGATTTAGTGTGGGAAAAACTGTGTTTTGAAGATTAAAATCGGATTTTTCCACCTAGATGTCCAAAAGGTATGAAGGTATAAAAATCCAATTTTCTTATTGTTTTTCATGTTATTTTGTTCAAAATCAAATGCTTACAATATGTAATGCATTATATCTTTGATTTATGTAAATTTAAACAACAAAATCTATAGGATTTGTGGGGATTTGTGGAGATTGGGGATGGGTACGTAATTTGGGAAAAAATCCCAAATTATTTGGTTTATTCCAAGTTAGCTATTTTTTATGTATGGAAATAGAAATTAAACGTTAGATTGTTGAAAAACATTGATTTCCAGCAAAAAAATTGATTTTTTTAAATTACTAATTTTTGGAAAAAGCTTAAAACATTGTTTCTTTAAAAAACCAATGTTTGGATCATGATAAATGCAATATACTTATTGTTTTAAGCATCAATTTGTATGGAATTTATGGAAACATTTTTCATTTTTTATAATTTAATATTATTTATAATTATTTATTAAATAAATAGTAAATAAATTTATATGTCTGTGTTAATTCACAGGTATATTGGTATATATAGTGATTAGTATCATATCACTAAAAATATATCCAAAAAATTACCTAAATAATTTTTTAAATTTATTTTAAATTTTTAAATATTTATTTTTTTAAAATTATGGAAAATGAAATTATTTTTTAAAAATTATAAATATGTTTCTTTTGATTAGTTTTTGAACTTTTAGAGTTTTGTTTAGATATTGTTGGATATATATATTGTGAAGATTTGTATATTCAACATTATTCAAGTTTTCAAGGCGTTGATGTTGTGTGGAATATAAGAAAGAAAAAAATCAATTTATTTTGATTTGATATATTTCAATTTGAAATTTAGTGATACCAATAGGCAAGAGTGGTAAGAGGAATAGAGGCAAAACTAAGCCTCAAGATTTTGCATGGGAACATGTGAAGCTAGTCGCAGGCAACCCATTTGAAGTTGAATTGTAACGCCCCGCCTAGGGGCCTATGTGTTTTACCTTTACCCTGTAATGTCCCCATTTCTAAGGAAAATATTCTGCCAAAATTCGATAGAGCCTAGCCTGAAATATAAGGATCTATACTTGGCATATATTAATCATACGCAATAATAATTTCAATTATTATAAAATAACAATATTAACCACAAACTCACACCCACACCCAAAGCTGCCCAAATAGAAACTAAATCATGATGACAATACATTTTCCTGGAATCATACTATTCTATATACCATTTTGTCACAAAATTATAAAAAATTTACTACGACATGCCATTACATCTTATTTACATCATTTATATGATTTGGAATCTTTAAAATGTAATCAGACAAATACACCATAAAATTTACAATTATGCAATTATTCTATGGGATTATAATCCAAATTCATCATATCATGCCATTGGAAGACATCTTCTAGTCTTACTCACCAATCCCAACCTACATTTACAGTTGGGATTCTTTGCCAGTCCTGTCAGCTAAAAATTAAAATAAGAAGGCGTGAGTTCCTGACAAACTCAGTAAGTAGGCTAAATAAATAACAATAATGAATCAGAATTCACATGTTCTAATCCAGCACATGAATAAAGTACAACAATACAATCACACCATGAACATAATCCACATACATGTGTAGCACGACATAGTCAATCCATACACACATGCATTCATTGTCAAATAATCACGAGATAATCCTCATCCCCATCAATCATTTATTTACCCCATCAATCATTAATCTATTCATTTACATAATATAAACATCAATTAATACAATATAAGGGGATCTTTGCTATCCCCATCCAATCAAGCCTTCACACACTGTCTTAATTACCCATTCATATACAATACCGGAATATTTTCTATCCCTCTCATGTAAACATTCATATGCAAGAATAACTACTAGTATTCGCAAAACACAAGATATTTACTATCCCAAATAATCACATGTTTATATCATACAAGATACACCCATCATGGTCATTCAAGAGATATACATTTTCCCCAATTAGTCACAAAATATAATGAACATCACTCTTTAGAGCAGTACAAGATATCCACTATCCCTAGTCATTCATACATGCCTGGATACAAAACATGGGATGTTCACTATTCCCATTCATATATCCATTTTACCTACATGAAGAATCACGGCACTATACTTGAACAATTCTTCCAATTCCATAGCTCCTCAAGTTCCATAGCTTCTCATTAATACTCAGATAAACTTATACAGTCAATGATTCCATTTCCATATATGTCACATTAGAACATTTCATCAAACACCTATGCATAACTTACTATCAATTTCCACGTTTCATAATGGTATAGCAAACTATTCGCATATCAAAATTATACAAGTTTATAACAATTACGCCCCAACACATACTAATCGCTCATGCCACTTCAATTGAGGTCTTAGGGTTATAATTAAACTCTTTACACATAATTTACTAATAATTTAGGCTTTTCATCAAGTATTTCATATGCCTCCTTTGAATCATAACAATTCAACAAAGAGTTCTGAGGGGATTTCATTTCCAGTCATAAATACTTATCATACAACAAAATTATCATTAAATTAATCATAAAAACAAGCTCATTAAATTATTAACTTACTCAATTACTAGTTAAGTAGTCTGCACACGAAATTGCTTTTTCTATAGTTCATTAGGTTTTTGTTCATTTCATGAATCGTGACATAATCATTCCAAAACCAAGATAATTAACCCATTAACCATTTCCCCCCATAGCAACCATGCATAAATCATGAAATTTCCCCCAAAATCACTATCCACAAAACCCTACCATGAAATCCAAGTGTGGCTTCCACCCATGAATAAGATTTCAAGCCCAAAACTCCAAGTAGCTTCCTCCAATTGCAGAAAACAGGATTTTTTTCCTTCCCTCACCATCCGAACAACTTAAAATTAGAGCTTGGGTTCATGATTGATAGATCACATGCCTAAATCATTTTAATCTCTAGCTAAAATGGCAAGAAATTCATGTTTAGAGGGTTGGGTTTCAAGGCTAGGGTGTGGGGAAGAAGAAAACAAAATGGGAATGAAAAGAATGGGATTGAATGACGTTAAAAAGTTGGGTCACCGACTTAACCCGTCGACCGGCACTGCAGTGCTAGAATTTCTGGATGCCGCCCCTCTCCCTTTTTTGAAGTGGTGTCGCGGCGCCAAATCCTGCTGCCCCTGTTTTGATGATTTTTCTCCCCTTTTTCAACCCATTTTTTTACTCTTGTTTTTCTCATGTATTTATGACAAATTTTTTGCATATTAAGAACATAAAATACATAAAAATTATGCTTCAAATAACTGAAAATCAAATCATATAACTGCTTGCATTTACTTTAAATTTGTACTATCACCCTCCACATGTATACAGTTCATGCATGTTTGAATCACTTTATTTCAAAATAAATTTCTTCGCTCCAATTCATGATTATAATTATACTAGGGATAACTACAATATGCTTAGGCATAAAATTACCCCAAATTTAACATCCTGGGTGTTACATGAATACAACTACTGCAAGCAAGCTATGAAGCTGGAGGAATCACAACACTAAAAAAATACTTACCTTTGAGTAATCTGAATGTTAGAAATTGTCCTAAAGTATCTAAGGAGGTTAGAGTACCTATTAAAGAGGATATTTAGCTGGGTGTGAGTAGTAGAAAAGTCTAAAAGCAGAAAGAGAATAAGATTGCAGTTGAATTAAGTAGATTGAGTTATGATGAGGATGATGATAATGATGAAGATGAAAGGGGGATAGAGGAGGTGGGCTGTGGAGGCTAGCATGGTAGAGCAATGCGCTAGAGAGGATGTAATTAGATTAGAGAGGGATAAACCTATTTTCCATGGTTCTACAATGAAAGTTATACTATAGGAAAGCATGCAAGGGGGCTTGGATGAAAGAGGGAGATAGAAGAGATTAGTGAAGAAAATTTTTAGCCATACTTCATCTATGAGAGGATTGTAACCAAAGTTGTATGGACAGGCTGCTGGGATGAAAAAGAAGATGACTTAGATGTACAAGAGGAGTAGAGATAATCTAAAGAATCTTGGAACTTATGTTACTCGGTTCATTATTCATGGTGTCTTTCCTTTATATTTGGTAGATAGTGTACCTTTTAAAAATATGTTTAAACTGCATAGATGGAAGTAAAAAATGTCTTGCCTCCTTCAGTGCACCAGATCGGGAGGATATATCTTGATCAATGGAATGAGGATATGAAAGAATGGATGAAAGGAATAACTCATAGATGGGAAACTTATGGCTTGACCGTGATGTGTGATGGGTGGACCAGCCCCATAAAGCTTAGTATCATCAATTTTATGTTGTATTATAGAGGAACTACGATGTTTTGCAAATCTATAGATGCATCGAAGCATATTAAGTATGCTTATTGTATTCAAGACTTGATTGAAAAGCAAATCGAATCCCTTGGCTCAAAATATTATATAGTAAAAATTAGTACAGATAATGGAACTGCATTTAAGTAGACTTGGAAAGCGTTAAAGAAAAAAATTCCTTTTTATTAGACTTGTTAGTCCCTTTACCTAGGCTTAACCCAAGAGGGGAGGAGTGAATTGGGATTATAAATTTTTTTGTTAAAACCCTTGTAAATTTAAAATCTCTCTTTAAGATATTTGTAGTTATATGTAAAGAATTAAGCAATGCAAGTAATCACAAGCAATAGACACAATGTATAGTGGTTTAAGATAATTTCTCTACTCCACTCTTTCAAGCACACTGCCTAGTATCTTGGATTCCATTATCTTAGTTGGGAATACAAATTAGTACCATTGTACTCTTCTAGATTCTAGTTATATGAGGCGTAAACTTTTAATGCCAATATACTCTTCTAAATTCCAGCTCTAAGGGGCATAATATAAACTAATAAGTTGATTGTGAGTCACATTTCAACAATCACCCTTATTCTTCTTAAGATTAGTCTCTAATACCAACTCAAGAAAATAAATGAATATAAATGAAAAGGAGTAAAATTGCATTTTTTGTATGTGTATCAATAAGAGTGTAAGGGAAGCTTTAATACATTTGAAAGCACACTTCAATGCAAAAGATTCTTCCCTTTTTGTTGAAGGTGAGAGCCTTGAATGAGAATTTAAGATAATTATGGCTTTTGGCTTGAGTTGCAAGAGAGTTTGAAAGTTGGGGCACAATGAATGCTTTTGACAACTCTTTGAACGTTCCTTCCCAACTCCTTTTATAAATTTCTTCAGAATCCAACCGGTGGGAGTAGTTGGTGCTCATTAGATACGTGGGAATGTTTGAATTTTTCAACCATTGGAATTGTCGGGCACTTGATAGTTAGTTGTGGTATTGGCTGGTATCTGTAGGCAGTTCTAGTAGGTACCTTCCATATAGACTGTGGTTGATCTTCCAAAACATCTTTCAAGTCAAGTTGCTGGTGTTGAGTTTGAATGAATAGTTTTGATCAATATTGTTAGAACTGAACCATGACCTGAACTGTTTTCATGTACGGTTCAGATCAAACCGATTCAACCAGTGGTTCAAACCATTTTGAATCATGACGTCAACATGACATAGTTATGATATAATAATTTTATTAAATATTTTAAATAGATTTAAAATTTAAAAAATAAAATTAAGTACAAAGATCAATCATCCATTAAGTATTTACATGCAAGGAGGACATAGGACATATGAGACGGGTGTGAGATTGACTCATTTAGTCAAATCATTGAACAACCGATGTGTAAATTTACAATAAGATTTTGGTCGGATTTGATGAGGGGGAAGATGGGATAGAGATAGAGTATTATGGGGTGTTCAGCTATGGTTTTTGGGGTGGTCTGTTGTTTTGATTTTGCCTCCTAATAATTTTGAGAAGCAACTGAGTGGAGTGAGTTGTTTTTATTACGAAAAGCGGTATTTTGTGGAGTAGATGAGTGAAGAAATTACTACTTGATTGTTCATTTTATCATTTTTCCTCTTCATCAATTGCAAAGAGGGAGGAAAATGGCGGCTTGGCCATGTAGTCGGTTGTCAATTTAGACTGGTGGCGTTAATGGGTTTCAAGGTGGGGTGTTACCAGAGGAAGAAAGGAAGAGAATAGCTATTTGCCAGAGAGGAAGGAAAATGGCTGGGAGTGTATTTTGATTTTTTGATTTGTTAATAATGCTTTGAATCGGGCCATGGTTGGATCGATTTTCATGGTTTGACCAGATGGCCCAAACAGTTCAGGCAATTTCATGCCAAATTTAAAAATCAAATGTCAACCAGACCGCTTTCTCCATGGTTTACGGTCGGACCGGTTCAACCTGGCGGTCCGGTTTGGCTTTTACACCATTAGTTTTGATGATAACAAAACTTGTGCGATAACTTAAAATAAAGCTAATGAAATGTTGCTAAGATTTCAAAGGCTTCAAATGGAATTTTCAAAGGACGTAGAAGCTTCAGAGGTTTTAGAGAAAGATTCAGAGTTCTGAACTTCACCTTCATAAGTCTGAAAATATTGTTGTTCAAAATGAAGTGTGAAACTACAGTAACTTTCAAAGGATGCATCCTGACCTTCATAGTTCTGAAGAACATGTTGTATTCCTATGTGCTATAATAGCTGCTATAGTAATATTCAAAGGAAGCTTTAGAGGATAGCTCCAACCTTTAGAGGTCTGAAAAACTCGTTGTCTTAATGGTTGGAAATTGACGTGGCATTCCAATGGCTAGTTTTCAATGTTCCTCTTCCAAACACTTAAAAGTCTCTTCGAAACCTATAAATAGAAAGTCCATTGAAGAAGAAAAGACAATGCTTAAGGGTTCCATAAACACAAATTAATTACAAGAAACTCATTCAAGTTTCCAAAGTGCATTCACTCCAAGGCACTCTAAAAATCAACGAGCTTAAAGCTGCATCATTCCCATCTCAAGAGGAGAATGAAGCATTGTAATGTTTATTGTTTATGTTTTTCATTTGAGTTTAACTTTGTGTACACCTTAGCTTAGATAGATGCATTTTTTTGTACACTTTATGTTTATTAGGAGTTTCTGGTAAGCTTGGGAAACAAGTTGGTGTACCAGTTTATTAGTGAGCTCGGAGAAACCAACATTGTAGAGTTCTTGGTAAGCTCGATGAAACTAGGTTGTGTATGAGTTCTTGGTGATCTCGGGAAACCAAGGGAGGTGTGATTGCACACATTAATAGTGGAACCCAAGGTGGGATACCTTAGAGAGTGGAGTAGGTGCCAAGAGGCCTCGGGGCCTCAGGGCCTCAAACCATTATAATCTTTATGTGCTTGTGTGCTTCCATTGCTGTTTTTTTTTGCACTCGCACATTCCATTTGATTTTCAATCTTGCTTTGTCTCTTGTTTTGCCATACATCCTGGATTAGGTAACCAACAATTGGATGTTGGCAGGTGAGCCATAGGGGCTTTGGTATTTAGTTGCGCTCCTCACGCGATATGGTAGGCAATGTGGATTTTCTAAGTGCTTCATACTTTTGGCTGGCAGATAGCATGCCAAGGCCCCTTCCCTTCGGTTGGGGGGTCATAGGCAGTATCGGCAGGCGGTTGCAGGTGTTCAGGGATATTGTATCTTGTTGGAACATTACAGGCAGTTGCTGCAAACAGCTACCATTCGGTTGTAGTCGCAAGTGAACGGCTGTGAAGGCTGCCACTTGTACTTAAATTTTTTGCATTTGGAATTTTCAATAATCTTATATTTTTTGTGTCATTTTTCATTATGATTTTGTTAATCATCAATATATATATATATATATTTTTAGTTGTATTGGAAGTTGGAGCATTTACAAGACTCCTTGTGTAGCTTATTGTATTGATCTTATTTTAAAGAATGTTGGTCGATGACAAAATGTCCGTAATATAATAGATAAGGGTCAACGAATTAAAAATTCATCTATAATCATAATTGTGTGAAGGCACTATTTCATGAAGCTTCTGATTATAAAAGAGAGATTATACATTCAGGTAAGACTTGATTTGCCACAAATTATATTGCATTGGATAGTTTATGGAATGTCTGTCAAGCACTCGATACGACATTCAACGCTGATGTGTGGCATGATTCTAGATATGCTTATAGTAAGAAAGGGACGAAGGTAGAAAGATCATTATGACAGTTTCTTTCTGGGATAAAGTATGTTGGGTGTTGAGTATTCTAAAACCCATATATATAAATATATATATATACATATATATAAAGTTCTGAAAGTGGTTAATAACAATACTTATCTTAATATGGGTTCTATATATGAGGTATTTAATTTCATGAGGGATTCCTTAAAGAAGAATGTGAGAGGCAGGCAATGAGTGATTACCATCATAAAAGATTATTGAAAGAATATGCTCCTTCATCTATTATATACAACTAGTGAATTTTCTCGCATGAATATAACTTGTATAAGTCTCATCCCTATAAATTCTTTTATTATGACTGAATTGCAATTATATTATTGCAGTGTATTTTTTTAATCCAAAATACCACTATGAGATTGATCTTGGATAAGATATGGAGTTAAATGGTGTAGTGTTTCAAGTCTTGGAGAAATTGTTTCCCAATTACTCCTAATATTGGTGACTTTGGGATTGAGGTAAACTACGTATGGTATTAACCAAATACACTCCATTTTCTTATTTAATGTGATAAATAAAAAAGATTGATCCTTATATATGTTCCAATAGTTGATGGCTTTCTGTAAAGTGAAGGGGATATTTAGAAAGGCAGTGGCTGTTCAATCACGATCAAAAGGTTTAATCTGTATGTAATTGTTTTTTAAACCTCATGACATATTACATTTGATTGATGATGACTTGCATATCTTCTTAATCTTTACAAGTACTAATACATCATCTTGAATTGATTATTGGCGAATGGTAGAATTTATATGGCATGAAGACTCAACACTTAGGCTACTAGCAATTAGAATTTTAAGTCAAATGGTGTCTTTATCATCATGTGAACGAAATTGAAGCACATTCTTTCTTGTCCCTACTTAGCGAAAGAATAGACTAGAGTATGAGAAGCTTGAAAAGCTAGTTTTATGTTATTATCATATGAGGCTATGGAAGAGGATGCTGCAAGATGAGAATAAGAGCCCGATGACCCTCTAGATGATTGGATGACATGCACACATGGATGAGGATGATACCAGAGAAGGTCTCTTATATGAATGATTATGATCAGAAGATCTAAATGAACCAAATGGTGATCCAACAAAAATTATTGCTCAACAAGCCCATGCATAAGGGGTGGGTGTAGAGGGGGTGCTACAATGAGAGCAAACAACAAAAGAAGCCTTCGATCCATTATCAAGATCTCAAATCAACTTGGTTGTTTAGGGAGGCTTGTAAATGTCTTAATGAGCATTGAATAATTCTTCATTATCAAGAACAAAGAGTAGAAATGATGATGGTGGTGGTGGTGGTGGTAGTTATGATGATGATGATGATAATAATGATAATGATGAGAGTGGTGGGGGCATTGGTGGAGATGACTCATCATACACACAGAGTCAAAGGCCATTTAGCCCATTTACTTGTAATGAGAGAGTCTGGAAGTAAGAAGGGCAAGGAACCAATTGAAGCTAACACACTTATGAGTAGCATGACATCCGTGGATTTGAGTAGCAGTAGAGAGGAGTTTTTTGATGAGCTTGGAAATATATGTCCATATTAAGGGTTCTTGATTAATTCCACAGGTTGCATCGGTTTGATGTAGCCTACCACATGAATGGTATCAATCTTCTTCATAGCTAACTCAACTCAACTTGGCCTCAACATCCAACCATATGGATGTACGTCATCAGATTATTCAAAAAGTGAGGTAGATTCATCACCATCTTATAATATTTTTGGAGGACCTTATCTATATGGACAAACATCATATAAATATGAGCTTCACATTAACAAGATAACGATAAATTTGAGGAACTTGCATGACATTCCACTTGGTATTAAAGTAAATGATGGTGTTTAGTTTAATTTTCACAACACCAATCATGTATTATTTTTTTTGATTTATTATATGTGATATAATGCTTAATATAATGTTTCTTTCTTGCTAAGATTTATTCTCCTTTTATTTGCCTATATGCATTTCTCACATGTGTTTTAATTATTCATTCAATGGTGGCTTTTTCAATCTAATTTTTTGTTCAAAATGTGTATTTATATTTATCATAATTTACTATAAAGTTTCATTAAAAATCTCTTAAATTTTCTCTATTTTTCTAATTTTTTCTATTCTTTGATAAAATTTTCAAAAAAACGTAATATCTTTGATAAAAATGATAAAATATTTTTTCTGGGCCACCGATAAATAGATATTTATTGATAATACGAACACCAATGTAGCATAAAGTGTGTTTGATGCACCACTAAATTTATATACATAATTACCCATCTATATAGGTTCATTGCCCTATGTTTGTATGAATTTTCTTCAGCTTTAAGTGGAATTACATGATCCTTAAGCAAGTAACCCTTGCTTCTTTGGGCCTTTAGGAGTGTGTTGTAGGGGATTGATGATGCCTCAAAATCAATGGGCAAATTGTCTAGCTTAAACTAGCATCCTTGAATAAGAAATTTAGCAAAAAATTGAGGACCAATACCAACAAAAGTATAAATGGCACTGATATCTAAGGAATGTGGAAAATACCCATAACGCAGATCAGTGAATTGTGAGCTAGACTGAAGATTTAAAATTGAAAATCCAAAATTGCCACAGTGCTGATTATTTTCCTTAGGGCATGTCAGATAAACTGCTATTCCTCCAGAATTGTTCTCGAGTATTCAACTTAATTTGAGAAACATAGTATCATTCTTTTGCAGATTAACTTATCATACTGCTATGTAACGCAAGTTGGGCTATTAGCATTAGCTAGCATCAGCTGCCTACAAAACCTGACCATCTTGCATCTGAAGGGTTTGACTCCAGTGGGTTTGGCTGCTTTTCTGCTGGCATGCGGAGGACTCATGGAACTAAATATTTTCTTCAGATCCTTACTTTCCCCTCTACTTATTGAGCAGATGGAAGCTCGGGGCTGCATATTTCAATGGAGACAAGAGGGTCAAGGTATAATGCACTAATTACATGCAAGGAGTTTTCCAGTGAACGGGGAGCGAGAGAGAGAGAGAGAGAGAGAGAGAGAGAGAGAGAGAGAGAGAGAGAGAGAGAGCTAACCTGAGTGATGTCGATGGCAAATATGAACCGATCCACCAGGCACTGGCATCGACTATTTAATTCTAAAGCTCTTCTGACTCGAAACCTTTGTTCATCTTTATGTCTGTCTTTGTTGCTCTTTCTTTGAGTCCATGTTGAGTCCACTTTCAGAACGGTCACCAGAGGTCTGGCATTGATATGTATCGAATTCTCGACTATTTAATTCAAAAATTCATCCACATTCCAGGCCTTTGCTCATCTTTATTTAGTTCTCTGTTGCTCATTCCAAGCCTGTGCCTTGTGCTGCCCACTTTTTGCATTCCTTGCATTACTAATATCCAGACCTTCCTGCCCTCGGAAGACTCTGACAACCCGTTTGCATGAATAGAATTACTGCACCTAATATTCTAACTATGCAAATGATGGCCATCAAATGAATCATAGCCCACAAACTACGCAAAAAAGTATTTCCTACTTAGTGGACGCAAGAGAAAATGGACAACCGTCCTATTCAACAGAGAAATGTCTATGAATCAAATCTGATTCTCAAAGTGGCCCGTTCACATTAGGCACACACTCTATAGGTGATTGATTTGGCTTTATGTTCATGCATAATGATTATGTGCATGTTTATGGACCATATGACTCATCTGGCATATCAAATTGTTCAGAAACAGTAAAAATTGGAAGTCTCTCTTTGTGTGGGCCACGCGTTATCTTGGTACGAAAGGGGCCCATAGCTCATGAAAGAGCTCGGCTTACCTTAGGAAACATCTAGCAGGCTTTAGACAAATCGGAGCGGGTGAACGGACCAATACATGATAAGGTCGAAGTTCCTAGCCACTCGAAGCAGGCCTCTCATTGCAGATCTTTAGTGAAACCTGATGCAATAAATCCTAAATCAATAAACCCGCACAAGGGGATCATCAGACTAGTCGCATCTGGGATTTCGATCATTCTCTCTTTTAAAGCGGTGCCTCTCCTTTCTTTTGGACAATCTTTAGTGTCGTATTAGAGTGGGTAGGCTAGGTCTGTCATCGGGTGGTCTGTTTTGCAGATCTCCACCCCTATGTGGAAATCTCTTCGGCTATCTACGAGAGTGGTCCATCCTACGTTCTACATGTCACGACAATCTACAATCGGTGCCCACCGTCACAACTCACCTAAATGACAATACACTACCACCTCCAACCAATTAGCACAGCGCTTCAACCAATAAAAAGTACCAACAAAAATACCTGTCCACCCCCTCCTACCACCATCCATCCAACCCCACCCCCAGACAAAAGATCGCACAATCCCTCCCCATCCAATCAACACCTAAACCAGCATTACTATCCTACAAACCATGAACAAATCCCAAGCCCAAGCCCAAGCCCAAGCCCAGACAGACACAAGGCACCTCTAGAGTCTTCCTCCCACTAAACACGCCTCATTATGACTGGGTGGGTGTCTGGATGATACCGCCCCTACCCACCCACCAAAGACCCATAAAAGTTGTACTTATCTGTGTTCACTCAAGGATACTCCACCTCATGGATCATAAGAGCTGAAAGGTACTTTAGGCTCAACCGCATACCAGACAGTGATGGGGTGGGACTTGCTTCGAACTACCTTGATGGGGCAGCGACTTAGGATTACTAATGGACTAGAGAACCTAGTGGCAACATGGGAAAATGGGCTAAGTTTGTGACTACACTATAGGCTCGATTTAGGAAACATTGATTTTCATCATATGGGGGACGACTCCTAACACTGCGATGGCAAGGGTCTTTAGAAGCTTATGTTACAGAGATCATAGAAATCTCCCATCGATGATGCTACATTTACTTCATGAATGTTCTAAAACCTGAAATCATATTACAGTGGATATGGCAATGGAAATTGCGTTGTTGGCGGAGGCCGAACTAAGTACACCGCAAAGCATGGAAAGCCCGCTAATTATAAAAACAAATGTGGGTTACTCAAAGAGGAGCTCTTCATCATCCACCGATGGCATAAAAGATAACCAACCCCCTTGCCTCCCCTTTAACACAAGGGAGTGTAGGTCTTGGATTTTGTAGTGGTATAAGTGAATGGATAAGTCTCATTCCTTGTAGGACTTGAATACGCAAAGACTTTCTCTCTATATATTCGCTACCGTTATTCTTAAGGTATCAATTAGCTCTAGTCCCTTGGTATTTGAAATATGCTAACAATGGCAGACTCTAATAGACATCCCCACAGAATGAGAAAAACGTGGGAAATCAATTAGATCCTATGTTTCTGAATAATAAGGTATGTATCATATCCTAAATTATCTATCCGATAATCCCAAATTAGTATCAAAGCTATTTTGATTTGATGCAAATTTCTTATTTTTAAAATTTTTTGTATTGATGATTTTTTAATCCTAGAAAGATAAATTTATGTTGCAAGGGGTAAAAATATTTAGTTTTTGCTTTTAATATTGAGATTAAAAGTGATGAGATTTAGCATGATGAGTTCATGTTAATTATTCATCTTTTTATATTTGGTATAGAAAATAATGGATTTAAGCAAAACCTAGAAATTCTAAAAAAATCCCAGTTTGTTTTTTTAATATTAGAAAGCAAAAAATAATTAAATAATAATAATATTAATAATAAGGGAATCCAGCGGCCTCTGTGCTGTTCCGCATCATTGTTCATGCAAATCACTGATTCGCAAATCCCTTGTTCCGTGCATCATCTTTTGCATGCTAATTTATTTATTTTTTTAGCATGAATACCTGTTAACGGGGAGTGCATGGTTTTTTTTATCACATGAACGCACTAAGCCGCACTCCCTATCCACGTTGGAAACCCACTACACCGCACAAGCCGCACCCATCCAGCCCCCCACTTGCAGTTCATGTCCCATGCCGGTCTCAGAAGGGATTTTACGCACGGCCCAATTCCAGTTATGCACGGCAATTACACAAGTCGGTAATAATAAGGTGCAGGATTCATCTAAAATATTTAATATTACGTAGTTATATAAAGGATGCTGTCCAGAATATTAAGGTTGGATTTGGAAATCCAGCAGCGATATTACAAAGGTTATTAAATGAATGTAGATTGGGCTTACACATACATGTTACATATGATTTTAGAAATTTTGTGTTGCCATGAATGGGCCCACATGGACATTGCATTCAGATGGATGCATGGAAATTCTTAAGATGGTGGACATTTGAAATATTGAGAGGATGTAATCCAACATTTCAAATATTCCACAGCAATTGAGATGACGTAATTCAACGTTGGATATATCATACAGCAGCAATTGGAAGATATAATCCAATGCTTCTAAACGGAGGACTTGGCAGGCACTAGAGGGAGGACCAAGTTGACAGTTCATGCACTATGAAACTATGAAAAATCTGATTTCATAATAGTTTTCATTAGATTTATATTTTTGATAATTTTAACCTATGTGGTTTGATTATTTAAATGATCTATTTAATTGCATGTCAATTATTATCTTGATTATTTGTTGATTAGATGATATTCGTGACATGTTTTGTATATGTGAATGTGGGTTATGAAATATAAGCCTTAGATATTTTTTATGTGGACCACAAGCCAGCTCTCTTGAGTAGAGAGTGTGGAAAAAACAACCAAATGATGAAATTAATGGTTGATAAATTGGAAGCTGTAATTTTATTTCAGGTGCTTATGAAAAGTCACTGTTCTGCCATTTTTAGCTTTAAGCTTAGCGAATAGCTCTCTTTCTCTCTCGCTTGTTATGTATCTTGAACGACCACTATCAATATATCATATGCTACTTCTTGTGGCTCTCAAGCACACTTGTAAAGACAATGTTAAACTTTAATTTTTGATACCCAATTGGGAATAGGTTTAGGTGGGTTGGTGATAGAAAATTTTAATATCCATTGCTTTTTGGGTGCCACTAATCTCTCATTTGGCTCATATGTTGCATTTACAACTCTTGCAACTGCTCTAAGAACAAATTTGGTTCTGTTTCAATCTAGGTTTCTTCCAGAGTTCTGAACCTTTTTCTTCTGATTTTGTCCACCCTTTTTCTTTGGTTTCATTTTCATTAAGGTGGATGTCAAGGTCCTTCTCATGGCGTTGTTTTCTGCCTTGATTTGCTCTAGTTCTTTTAAGGTATTCTAGATAACTATGAGGTTAATATTTTCTTCTTTCGGTTTGGAGCATTCAATGGTCATTATTTCTATCTCCTTCTTAGCCTCTTTATGCTTGGCTTTCAAAGCCCTGAAGTCAAAATATAATTCCTCTAAAGCTTCTTCAAGGTCAAGAGTTTCAAGTTTAGAATTTACCTCATCTTCATGGATAGCTATGAAGTTGATGCTTGTTTAATGGTCCTCTTGAATTCTTTCTTTTAGAGTAAGGGTGCTGAGTTGTGCCTTGTGCCTCGTGTTCTTCTTCAGCCTCACTTGAGCTCTCTTACATAATGTTTCTAACATTTCCCAAGATAATAGTCTTCTTCTTCTTTTTGATGCTTTTACTGCTTTTGTTGTTGTTGTTGTTGTTGTTGTTGTTGTTGTTGTTGTTGTTGTTTCTCTTATCAAAATAAGAGTTGTATTTCCTTTTCTATTGATCTCCTTGCTTCTTTTCAAGTTTAGGATAATCAAATCTCATGTGCCCCAGTTTACTACAATTGTAATAGATCGTAATCTCCTTCTTCTTTTCCTTATTCTTGAAATTTTTGGAACTACAT
>JAYJMB010088127.1:0-16929 GCA_036873735.1 Pouteria campechiana
ATGATTTTCTACTTTTGTTTGCTCAAGTTCTATGTTAATGTTAGTTTTGAGTTGAGCATTTTCTTATTTTATCTTAGAACATTTATATATTGTCTTTTCTAATTCTCTTTTAGTTTCTTTGTGTTTAGCTTTTAAATTTTTAAAATCTGAGTATAATTCATCTAGTAATTATTCTAAATCAGAAGTTTCAGTTTTTGAATTTAACTCATTTTCATGAATGGCCATTAAGCTTATTCCTGTATGATGCTCCTCCTGATTTCTTTCTTTGGAGTTAAGTTAACTGAATTGAGCTTCATTTTCTTCTTCTATTTCACTTGAACTTTCTTGCATCATATTTTCCAGCATTTCCCATGCAGCCATCACTTTCTTCTTCTTTTCAAATTTCCTGTTGTTAGAAGTATTCTTTTTATCCAAATAAGAATTATACATTTTCTTTTTGTCTCCTTGTCTTTAGTTTGGTTCTAGACAATCAAATCTCATGTATCCAAATTTGTTGCAGTTGTAACATATTGGAATCTCCTTCTTCTTCTCCTTGTTCTTGTTACTGCTTTTAAAGTTGTTTCCAAATTTCTTCTTTCTGATCATATCTCTGAATCTTTTGATTATCATTGTCATTTTCTCATCATCTTCACTTACTGAGGCTTCTAAAGATTCTTCATTTTCTGATTCAGCTTGTAGAGCAATTTTCTTGCCTTTGAATTCATCTAGAACCCTTTGTTTTATTAAGACTTCATGGGTCATAAATGATCCCCTGAGTTCTTCTACTTTCATTTTACTTAAATCATTTACATCCTGTATAGCAGTTACTTTAGGCATCCAGAATTTAGGTAGAGATCTTAAAATTTTCTTAACTAACTTGGGTTCTTCATATGTCTCTCCCAAGCTTTTCAATCCATTGGTGATTTTCTGAAACCTTCCAAACATTTCAAAAATGGTTTCTGATACTTTCATGGAGAAAGCTTCATATTCCTGTACTAAAATATTTATCTTAGTTTCTCTTACCTAATTTGTACCTTCATGTGCTACCTGGAGCTTATCCAGATTTCCTTGGCTGAGTCACAAGTAGAGATCTTTTCAAACTCAAATTAAGATAGTGCACAGTAGAGACAATTCTTTACTTTAGCATCACGTTCTACTGTTTGAATATTTTCTAGTGTGTATTTATCTTCTGTGTTTGTGACATTCTTACCATTCTTAACTATGAGCCATAACTGGCAATTTGTGGTAGTTAAGAAGTTTTGCTTCTCATCTTCCAATACCCATGGTTGGTTCCATCAAAAAATGAAGGTCTGGAAGTGGATTGCCCTTAGGCAGATGTTTTGTGGAACATACTGGCCATTTGAATCTCTTCACAAGTTAACATGCTGGTATTTTAAAATTAACTTTGTAAAGCCTACTCTGATACCACTTGTTGGTCCCTAACTGAATGTTAGCTCAAGGAGGGTGAATTGAGCTTCCTAAAAATTTTGGCCAATAAATGACTATAAGTACTTAAAATGAGAAAGAGAATAACTTGTAGCACATACACAGTATTTTTATAGTGGTTCGGCCCTTCCTAGGTTCCTACTCCACTTCTCTGAGTTAGTCTTCTTTACTGAACTAAGGTTTCACTATAACACCTGTTGGTTTTACAAGCTCACCAACAACTTACTGGTTTTCCAAGTTCACCAGAAACTCTTACACGTTGGTTTTTAAACTTACCAACTTACTGGTTTTTCAAAGCTAACCAGAAACTTTTACAAACAGTTGATTTTACAGAGCTTACCAACCAACTCTTGGTTTTTCAAAATAAATTGTACAATAACTATGCCTCTTATTTTAGGCTAATATGTACGGAAGTTAAGGCTTAATTGAAAGAATAAAGCAATGAGATCAGACTTAAACTCCTTTTGAAGTTGATGTAGATCAGATGTTGAAAATTCTGAATGCTTTGGCAATAACGTAACAGCTGGAGTTGAATGATGGAAAGTCATGAATGCTCTTCTCTTGATCAATAAAAATGATTTTCGGTGTAATCTCTTAGTTATTGTAATTGTAGTCTTAATCCTCTTTATATAGGATTTAAATTTTTAGCCATTGCAACCTTTGGCATCATTTTCAAACAAGTTAGGCAGATTTGGTGATGACTTATGTGCGTTGTCGGAGTTCAAAAATTCTGAGTAGAGTGCTCAGAACTTCTATGCTTCGATTTATGTCTTAACAGAATTTTTGAGGTGGTTCTGTGGAACTTCTGTAATAAGTAGATTTTTGACAATATTCTTTTCAGAGTTTCTATCCATTATCTTAATCTTCAATGGATATATATTCTGAAATTCTGAAAAACCTCTGAGCAGCTTCTGATTTACTTCTGTAACATAAGCTTTGATCTTGATATTTTTCTTTGACTCATGCCTTTTTGAAAAATGCTTTCAGAAAATGCTTATGTGTATTGTCAGCATTCTGCGTTACTTATGCATAAGCTAAATTCCTTCTGAGTTGTTTTTGAGTAGCCTCTGAGTTTCCTGTGAAGCTTGGGCTTTGCTTCCATGTCTTAATGATTTATGCTACAAGTTATTCTCTTTCTCATTTTAAGTACTTATAGTCATTTATTGGCTTGATTCAGCACATTGATTCTCAGTTTCTGCAATGCTTCTGTGTATCGTGACATATTCTGCATTACTTCTGTGTAATGTTGTTTTGCTTCTGCATAATATTCTATCACTTCATGAATTCTTCTGAAATGGTTCTGATTACTTGACTTATCTTCTGGGTTGTTTCCGTGTGGCATGACAACATTTTTGCTTTGTTTCTGAGTAGTGCAGCATTGTTCCTCATTGCTTCTGTGCAGCGTAATGATACTTCTGTATTACTTTTGTGCATTGTATCCGTGTTCTGTTTGACTTCTGTGTAGCGTTAAGTTTCTTCTGTTACGCTTCTGTATAACTGACTTGTCTTCTATATTTCTTCTGATGTTCGATGTTGCTTCATTTTGATTTTGAAGAAATTCTGAGATGCTTCTGATCTGGTTCTACGTTGCATCCAGTTGCTTCTGAGTAAATTTAATTTCTTCTTAACTTTTGATCTTTTCATGCTTAGCATCTAAGCAAGTTCTAAAATGCTTTTTAGTGGCTTTTGAAAATCTTTTTATTTGAGCATTCCTTTATTACTTTCCTTAATCCGTTTTTTATATTAATACTGCAACACTTAGAAAGTAATTTGTAATACCTTGATTCTTCACTCATTTGTTTGTTCATCATCAAACATAAGTTATTTAGTCTGATTAATCATCAAAATCAAGCTTAGTAAAGGGGTTAGACTTAACAACAGTCTGCCTTTTGAAATTTCTATAAGATTTAAAATTATGAATTTTGGATATTTATTTATTAAATGAAGATTCTCAAATCTGGGAATTTAGAACTGATTTATAAAAATTGCAAATTTCATTTTAATTGTAATTTGTGGTCTTCTGTTGTGATAACAACATAGTCTATTGAATGTTTTTTATTTATGCATTCATCCTGATTTAATTTTAATTTTCCAAATGTGAATGAGATTTTGATTGAAATTGAAAAAGTATACACTGATTTAATGATAGCTTGAAATCTGGTGTCATTTGAAATGGCAATGAACTATGAAAATAGCTTTTAAAGGTGATTTCAGAAGTGATTGCTTATGTATTATTATCATTATAAGTTTGACTTTCAAATAAATTAAATGAGCATGAGATTAGATTTTTATTTTAGAACAATGGATTTTAATTCTAAAATCAATGAAATGAAAATAAATTTTGGTTTTGATTTGGAACAATAGATTTTAACTTTAGATTAAGGAAATAATAATGAGATCTGATTTTGATTTTGTAACGCTAGATTTTAACTTTAAAACATTGTAAATGAGAATGAGATTTGATTTTGATTTTCAAACAACAGGTTAAACTATAAAGATTATATTATGCCAGTCAGAGGGATCATAATATGGCAATTTTTGCCCCCATTTATGGGGATTGCATTGTGAGAACTATTATGCCCAATCACAAGGATTATAGTATGACATCTATTATGCTCAGCTATAGGGATTAAAATGTACCATTATCATTACTGTGTAGCATTATTATCATGCCTAGCAACAAGTATTACTGATGTAGGAAAAATAGAGAAAAAAGATAGAAGAAAGACGAAAGATCGTCTCAAGGGAACGACAAGAGAAGAAAGGAATAGTGATAGGAATAATTACTAAAAGAGTAGAGGAAAAGAGGGAAAGAGAGAAAAGATTAGTACGAAAATAGGAAATACTTGTATTCAATTTCAACTTCGATGCCTCTGAAGACTTACAAAGATTGTATTTATAGATGCTAGAGGCTACCTAAGTTTAGTAAAACTTATTAGAGAAGTAAACTAAGAATAGTTAATTATAGTCCCTCAAGAAAAGAAAACTAAAAGTAGACAACAATATCCAGTAAGAAATTCAAAGATAGATGCTAGCATCTTCTAAAAATCTAATTGAGATACACTATTGTCTTCTACAAAATCTAAATAAGATACACTTATTCAAATAGAAATCTTATAGAAAATATAACTAAGATACATTTATTTAAATAGAAATCTTTTTGAAGAAGACGGACTTCTAAATTTTGTACTTCCGCATATGGTAAGTATTATTAAAATAAAGATACTTCATATTTCCATTTGTTCTCCTCGGCTTGAAAGAACTCGCAACTGGAGTGTTTTAATTGTGATATTGCTCAAGAATATAAGGATCTAATTGAGAAAGCTCATCCTCGGTGACTCATGTGGCATCAGACTTTAATTTACCCCTCCACTTGACAAGATATCACTAAATTATGCCAGATTTAGAAGTAACAACCTCATATTGAAGAACACTCTCTATCTAATTTGAAGAAGAAGGTGGAACTCATGGGAGCACAAGCACAGATGTTGATGTTGATGTTGAGGTGCTATTAGTTGGAACTCTTGCAATCAAACTTAGTAGCTCAAAAGTACCTTGATAAGGAAACAAATCCTCTATATTGAAAGTGGAACTAACACCTGTATTTGCTGGCAAATCTAGAACATATGCATTTGAATCCAATTTCCTTATTATACGAAAGGGACTATTAGCTTGTTCATGCAACTTTTAAAAGATTTTTAGGATATCTTTTTGGTCGTACACGAGCCATCACATAATCCCCAACATTAAGTTCTTGTTTTTTGATGTGAACATCTGTAATAAGCTTATAATTTTCATTACTTAGAATAATTTGTTGTCTAATATCAGTATGTATATCCTAAATGTGTTTAGCAAATAATTCAGTTGTAATAGATATACGGGTTTCAATGGGTAAAAAAACCAAATCAATGGGAGCATGAGGAGTAATACCAGATACAATTTCAAAAGGAGATTTACCAGTAGAGCAATTGATTGAAGCGTTATATATAAATTCTGCAATTACCAATACAGAATCCCATGTTCCCAAATGTTCTACTACCAAAGACTTGAGCAAATTTCTCAAACTCCTATTAACTACCTTAGTCTAGTCATCCGTTTGTAGATGAAAAGCACATGAAAATTTCAATTTGGTACCTGAGAATTTCAACAACGTTTTCTAGAAGTAACTGATAAATTTAACATCTTGATCAAAAATAACAGAAGTTGGTAAACCATGAAATTTAACAATTTCCCTTAAAATCAATTTTGCAAAATATGAAACATCGGCAGATTTAGTACATGGGATGAAATGAGTCATTTTCGAGAATCTATCAACCACCATAAGAATTAATCAAATCCTCGAGAAGTCTAAGGTAAGCCAAGAATAAAATTCATACTAATATCGTGCCATGGGACATGTGATACAGGTAATGGAATGTATAATCCAATGATTCTCTTTTAAGCTTTAGAAAGTTGACATGTGCAACACTATGAAACAATTCTTGGCACTTTTTTTTTAATGTTTGCCAATAAAATCTATTCTCAACTAGTAAAATTGTCCTATCCCTATCAAAATGACCAACAACACCTCCGGCATGTAATTCTCAAATCAAGAAATCTCGAATAGACGTGGTAGGAATACATAGCTTCATTCCTTTAAACAGATATCCATCATGAATCACAAAATCGTGTTGATTTTCATTTTGCACTTTATGAAAGACTATTCCATCTTTCAACCTTTCAAAACCAATGACATTAACATTCATGGTGTAAAGAATAGAAACAACGTGACTAAGAGCATCGGCAAGATTGTTCTCAGTACCAGTGCGATGTTTGAGAATAAATGTGTACTCTTATAGGAACTCAATCCATTTTGCATGCCTAGCACTTAATCATTATTGTGATTGCAAATATCTCAACGCTATATGATCTAAGTACAAAACAAATTCTTGAAGTAGTAAATAGTGTCTCCAAATTTAAGTGCTTGCACAACAGTATAAAATTCTGTCATATGTTGAATATTTTTGTTTAACCTCATTCAGTTTCTTACTAACGTACATAATTGGATGACCTTCTTAGCTTAGAACACCTCCAATTCCAACTCTAGATGCAATAAGCAAATTCAAAAATTTCGTAAAATCAAGGAGTTGCAATACTAGTGCTTTAGTCATTTTGTTTTTAATCTCTTTAAATGCTCTAAAAGCGGAAGTTGACCATTGAAATTCTTTACATTTTAAACAATCCGTAATAGTTGCCATAATTGTGTTCAATCCTTTAATGAAGCGTCTCTAAAATGCAACGAGACGATGAAAGCTTCGTACCTCAGAAATTGATGAAGGCTTGGGCCACTCCCTAATCGCTTTTACATTTGAAAGATCTATAGAAATTCCATTAACTGGTATAACAGATCCTAAGAAGATTACTAGGGTTTAAAAAATATAAATTTCTTAAGATTTATATAAAATTTCTCAGTTTATAGTATCTAAAGAACACCTTTTAAATGTTCCAAATGCTCTTCTTTTGAACGGCCATAAATGAATTAAGAAATCATCAAAATAAACTACCACAAACTTCCCAATGAAAGGTTGTAGTATTTGGTTCATGACTCTCATGAATGTATTTGGAGAATTTGATAATCCGAAAGGCGTGACCAACCACTCATACAACCCATCTTCGGTTTTGAAAGCAGTTTTCCATTCATCCCCTATTTTAACCCAAATTTGATGGTAACTACTCCTAAGGTCTATCTTACAGAACCACTATGTTTAAGACATGAAATCCAACATGTTATCTAGTCTTTATAAGAAACCTATATTTTATGTTAATCTTGTTGATTGCATGACTGTTAATACACATTCTCCACGATCCATCTTTTTTGGGGGATTAAAAGAGCTAATACAGCACCTGGGCTAAGGCTTTCATGAAAAACCCCCTTACTAAGCAATTCGGTAACTTGTCTTTTAGTTCAACATCAACAGGATTCATTCGAAAATGAGGTAGATTTGGTAATTGAGATCCTGGGATGAGATCAATAGTGTGTTGAATGTCCCTCAAAAGTGGAAGTTCATTTGGTAATTCATCCGGAGCCACATCTTTGAATTTATTCGATAGTGCATGGATTTCAGGCACTTCAATTTTAGACTCTTCAAGAGTCATAAATGTTTTCTCTTTAAATACTATCTTGACCCTCTTTTCAAATTATTTTCTAGTGAGTATATTTAAGGGTCATTTTTTAGATGAATCAATTGGAGACTCCTTTATGTGGGATCTATCACTCTCTTTAGGTTTAGCAATTTTCAAGAGGATAGATTTTCTATTATGTTTGATAATATAAGTGTTAGGTTGTCCATCATGGATTACTTTCAGCATTACTGGCATTGTAATTCAAGAATGATCTTATGCTAAAATAGAGAAAATTACTTTTAAGGTTTGAAAATTTTAGCAAATAACTTGACTTGGGAATAGATAATTAATTAAAGCACTTTCAAGTAGAGAAGACGTAAATTTGAGATCCTCAAAGTTTACCAAATTATGACAGCAACAAGCAACAACTTGCACAAGAATTGAACAGCTTGGCAACAGTGAATGATTTTAGCAACTTGTGTTAAACAGCAACAATATGAACAGATTGCAAACTCTGCACAACAGAGGCTTGTACAAAAGGCTCTAATACCAAATGATGCAGGAAGAATAAAGAAAAAAGATAGAAGAAAGAGGAAGGATCCTCTTAGGGGAACAAGAAGGGAAGCAATGAAGAGTGATAGGAATAATGACTAGAAGAGCAGAGGAAAACAAGGAAATAGAGAAAAGATCAGTAGAGAAAGTAGAAAATACTTGTATTCAACTCCAACTTTGATGCCTCTAAAGGCTTACAAAGGTTGTATTTATAGATGCTGGAGGTTACGAAAGTTTAGTAAAAAGTATTAGATAAGTAAACTAAGAATAGTTAATTCTATTCTACTAAGAGAAGAAAACTAAAAATAGAAAAAAATATCTTGTAAAAAATTCAAGACAGATAAAGGCATCTTCTAAAAATCTAATTGAGATGCACTAATATCTTCTAGAAAATCTATCTAACATATCCTTATTCAAATAGAAGTCTTCTGAAAAACCTAAGATACATTTATTTAAATAGAAATCTTCTTGAAGAAGACACATGCACTTCTTAATTTTGTGCTTCTACCTGTGGTAAGTATTCTTAAAATAAAGATCCTCCAGATTTCCATCAATTACAATATAGTATTTTTGTGCCTAGGTACAAGGATTACAGTGTAGCACTATTGTGCTTGATCAAATGGATTATAGTGTGACATATTGAAACTGGCCATAGAGATTAATATTTTATTAAAATGGTACTAGGTCAGTGAATTAATGATGCATAGATGCAACAATCATAGGTATTGGTGATTTCTTCGTTAATGGAAGTTTTCTAAACATGGCTGTTGACACTCGATGACTGGATTAGCCTGATTTTGTATAGGGCATTTTCATGGTCTGCAGGACCAAATCACAGCCTGAATCTTTAAACATGCACCATGAATACTCAAATGCAACTCTCTATCTCCCCACCAGAGCAACTATCATAGAATTCCCATAAAGCAATTTACCTGCAGTGGATTCAAAAAACTCTTCCAAATCCTTCCCTTGTTCTGTAAAAGAAAAGAGAAGTCAGATGTCAATGTGAGGTCCAGAGACTTCAGATATATTTGTCTTCTAATGGTAGAATTAAAAGAGTTGTTCATGAAGATTCAAAACAATGGTGAGCCCTATAATGACGGCAGGCTATTAACTACTCATGGGAATCTTTTGCCACAAAGATCTTGCATCTTTTTGGTAAGAAGATATTATATAGTTTTGAGAAAATTCTCCCACAAAATGATGCCTTGGATGATAGGCATCCCAGCTCCCTTTAGGTTCATTCTTTTCACATGCAGGGCTAAACCAGCCTTAGTAACTTCCAGGTGTGCAGAAAAGCTATAGTCATCTGAATTTTCAAATTTTGTAATGAAATCATGGATTTTATGCTTGTAACTCCAATTACAATGTAGTGTTTCTTAAAGGCACACAATCACCAACTGGAAGATAAAGATCAAAAACACATCTCCAATAGAAAAACTCATCTAGGAATTGATCCAAGCTCAATGCAATCATGAGCAATGGCCTAAAGTCATATGAGTTAGACTCAAAGCCCATGAAGCGCATACAAAACATATGCAGAGGCATAACATTGATCTTCCCAACACGTGTAGGATTAGCAAGTTTCTAGATCATACAATAGCAAACAACAAGACTAAGGTATCATCAGGTTGGCTAAACCTTGAGGAAGATAAAGATTATTATGAAAAAGGCAACTAAGTCGACTCAGAAAATCTAGCAATTATGGATGCCCTTGAATGTTTATTCCAAAGCATATCCAAATCCCATTCCTTCGACTTAAAATATGCCATAGAAAGGAACAATTACTTCATGAACAAAAGTTCAAAAAATGCACTATCAATTGCATGTGGAATGGCATGGATGATCTTACAATGAATAAACATGAAATCATGTCTCAAGGTTATTCCCTTTAAATTGAAATTGTCTAAGAGAGTAAACCATACCATTTTCATATTCAAATGCTTGAAGTATCATCTCCACCTGAATGGAGGAAAACGAATAGAAGAATCAGATCAATGGCAGCCTTCACAGAGGAAAATTCTTAAAAATGAAACAAAAAAAAAAAAGATGCCTACATTAATTTTTCAGGTAAAATACCCAAGTAAAGAATATAAATTCATTAATTTTTCACGTAAAACACCCAAGTAAAGAATATAAATTCTTAAACTCATTAAAAGCATCAATCAGCAGATATGCAAAAATGGCATGGTTAATGACTTGCAATGTAGCTCATTCAGTTGTAAAATTTTTAAACTTTTAATGACAATGGTCAGATTCTCAATAGGGAAGCAATAACAGTGGACTATAGATTTTAAAACTGGCCCATGAGTTTAAACCTAGGTCCAGAACTGTATTGATCTCCAGCTCAAGTTCTCATACACTCGCATAACTAATCATTTATTTGAAATTGCATGGAACCACATACATAAATGCCTAGAATATTTTAAAGATAAGAAAAGACAAGTTTCAACCACATAAGAGAAGGAAAAAGTGTTAAAAAAAGCTTCAAGATATTATTTGAGTCACTACCTCCTGAGAGTAAATCATTCCAAATACATTTGTCTATCCAGCTGATTTTGTAGTAAGTCCAGCACAGTGTTCACTTTATTGATATTTAAGGATATATCAGTGATCCCAAAAAATGATATTATCGCTTTTATCAGATATAATATCGTTTTTATCAGAGAACTTTATCGGAAAAGTAAAAATTTATAAAACTCCATGATAAATTAAGATAAACATAAATACACATTTAAACTACAAGTATTACTTTAAACATCAACATTTAATGACCACCAGAAATACATAGGAGACCTACTCATACAACCCTAACAAATTTAGTGCAATTTTAATATACAAAAATTAGGTATATATTAATATAAACATATATAAACAACATATATTAAATAGATGTGAGTTATTAATGATTTAGGATGGTTATTACAGTTGTTTGAGAAGAAACAAGGGAAGAAATAATCAAAAGAGGCTTCAGGCGAAAATTTGCAAATGAAAATGATACTATCAGACATTGATAAATTAGAGATCATTTCAATAATATCTCTGATAACACCAATAATTAGAGATAATATCAGAGATATTATTGATAATATCTCTAATGTTATTGATAAAATCTGGAATATATGAAAATATCTATTTCCTAAAAGATAATTTATCGGCCAACTCCCAAAAAGATATTATCAGAGATAATAGTCTGATAATATCAATAAAGTGTGAGCACTGGTCAGCATACCATCCTATTTTATACAGAAGTGCATATTTAAGGAATGCCAACAAAAATGCACACCTAAATGGAAGATTAACTAGGTTATTGTCAAATCTACAAGCAGCATTTACTTCAATTTATTTGAGCTACACAACAATGCAATCAAATAAGAAATCTATAGATTCAACAATATCTAGAAAAACTCTGATAACAGGCTGACTTTGAAGCACATGGGACCCGGTTATTACTATTATGCATATGAATGCTTCCATTGTAGCCTTCAAAACAAATCTATCAACAAAAGAGTACCTCAGTTCATTGGTTAAAAAATTAAAGACGAAATGAAACAGGCTGCATACCTTATCAAAGTCCTTGACAATCTTTGCTTCTGGAGAAGAATTCTCTTCATACTCCATCCATAACTCAGCTATTTCCTTTGCTGCCGCAAAAGATGGAAGTTGAAGTAAAAAGATGGCATCCATGATCCAGATTGGTAACAGGTAGGTGAGAAATTTCTTCAAAAAAATCACTCATTCACAATATCTAAAAGAAGAATTAGCATCATTAGCCAGAGGATGATTTCAGATCTTAACTTACAGTTTGACTAATGAACCATGATAAAAATATTCAGATATCTGATCAGATGGGCAACCCAAAGAAATCTCTCAGGTGGGTTGATCAATATCATTCAATTGCTGATCTGAAAATAGATGCATAGGAAATAATCCACGGGACTATGCCAATGATAGAATGGATACAAATGACCCAACCTGGAAATTTGTAGTTCATTGCCCACCGCCAATGTGGCAAATCAGACATTTTCTGGATTATTCAACAATGAGAGAATACAATAATATTCTCAGGCAAGGAAAGTATCATAACCAAATTACGAACATATAATCAAAGAATAAACTGCTTTAGTACACTAAATTCTCACCATCCAATTTGGTTAAGGATAGTTCATTCATTTATTCATTCATTTTTAAGAGAAGTTACGAAAATTTTCTTATATCTGGAGGAACAACAATCCAGAGGCACTTCTTCATTGGCCAGTGGCAAAAAAAGAATTAGCAACTCTATGAATCCTACTCAGGAGATATTTCAAATTTTCCATAATACCAAATTCTCTATTAATTAGGAAAGTAGGGGAAATTAACTGTATTCTTATTTTTAGCTTCACTAAAATAAGCCTGGCATCTATAATGGCAGAAATTACCTCTTGAACCTCCACCGAGTAATTTACACATGTGATCCAGAGCCTCACTTTCTCTTCGACTCTTTTCTTCCTTGGGCACACCATCTGATGGAGTGATGTCACCTACAATGGCTATTCAAACGTCGACAAAGTATTAGATAAAATTAGGTTACTGCTTAGAGTATGGTTTAGCATCAGGCATGGACCCCAAGTAAAAAAAAAAAAAAAACAAAATAGGTACTGCAATAAGATAAATGTGAAATCCTTGGAAATGTTACATTTATTTCTTTATCAAAAGAAATTCAAGTTCCACTTGTTTACTCCATTTCACACATCATAGATGTGGTTTTCACAGTCTTGATGAAATATAAAAACCCTAACATTTCTCTCCCAAAGTCACAATAAATCACATGAAATTTGTGATTTCTGTGTTATTTTTTCTCTAGGATTTATATTTATGAAAACTAATAACAAAGAAATGGAAAGGAAGGGACCATATGGTTGAATTTTACCTTCAAAATAAAGTTTTATTTCCATGGAGGGTTTTCATGGCAAGTTACATTTGAAGGGGGTAGGAAAAGGAGAGGAAACTGCAATAATGACAGTGAAATGAAGACAATAAACCTATTGAGGGAAAAAAATCAATGGATTTTTACAATGCAACTACAGGAAAACTTTGTTGTTACACAACACACCAATCATTGAAGGGCTAGATCGGTAGCATGGAAAGGAAATGGAATAAAGAAGAGATAATCTCAGCAATATAGAGATGATGTCAGCTATAAAGAAAATAAAGTCAAAATATATAGGTTGCAAATGATTGAAAATATACGTAATAATGGAAAAAATAGGGTTGTTGGCGAGAGTACATATCAAATCAAACCTTGGGAAATGAGTTTCCATGGAAATGCTTTCCTTTGCATGGCCCCAATCATGCCCAAACTTGTCCGATAGATGAATCTAGCAATATTACTATTTTTGGTCCACTAAGAACAAACAACATATCACAACAGTAAAAAAAGATTATATTAATCAATAAACCCTAAAAAATGGCTGATAAACCAGAAGCAATACAACATAATACTACAGCAATGGACTACTCTAGAGCCATGAGTAAGCCAGGTCTATATAGCATGTTGAAGCAATAGAGGTTAAATTTTTCAATTCTTTATACTTTACCCCTTAAACATCTACATATACTGCTTTCTGAGAACCAATCATATCTCCCTATCTCCATACATGCCTTAGCAATTCCATAATTATGTGTTTTAAATAATTTGTTTGAAACAATTTCTAGGGAGAATTCCAGTTGTAATCTCCAAAGCAAGAAACATTAACAAAACTTGAATGCAAACAAATTTAGCATCCCACCTTCTGCAATGTCATGCACAATAGCCATTTTTATACACCTACAAGAAAAGCCATTGCGTGGTATCACGTGTTAGAAGAAAGTCCACATGATTGCCAATAAATGCTAAAAAATGAAAGGAAAAAAGAAAAGGAAAGGAAAGAAAAAACAATGAATCCACAGTCAAACATGCACTTTCCTGTTCACCAGAATGAGTAAGAAACTTTTCATAAAGGGATACTTGATTTAGTTCTGAAAATGTACTAGATAGGAAGACAGGACTAATTATGCCAGCACTAGAAAAGCATGAGCCAAAAAAGAAGAAGAAGAAGAAGAAGAACATCAACTGTGTGCCTTTTACATGAAACCATGTTTGAGCGTGTCTAAATGCACTTCTAGGGCATCCCAAAAGAATTCTTAGCAGATCCAAGTGCCACTATTGTAACAGCATCAAAAAATGGAGAGATACGTGTCAAGGCACTTAGCTGTACCATTAGCAAAATGCTTCTTCTATTAACAGAAAACAGAAAACTAATAAATCAGTCGAAATCAAGCCATGAACTTTAATTCATAAATTAAATATTCTGACAACAAGGCTGAATTCAAAATGACCATTGATTTTCTTTCTCTATACTCAACAATCCAAGATAAATCATTAAAAAATAATAATAATTGACACAAACTGCAAACAAAAACAACTTAAGATATGCTCCAAGATTTAAAGCATTGGCATTTTTCTTGTGATATAAAATATAGTCCAAGTAGGGACTAATTGCAACAATAACTGAAAATTTAGAAGTGTTATGTCCTAGACATTCCGAGATCAAATTAGAACAATTGAGTAGGGATATTGGTGGCTAGACGATTACTCAGTAGGACCAACTATGAAGGAAAAGATAAGCAGGCGGCTGGACCATTAATCAGTAGGACTAACTATGAAGGATAAGATAAGCAGGTGGCTGGATAATTAATCAGTAGAACCAACCATGAAGGCTAACATAAGCACTGAACAGAACATCCATTGTGAAACTATATACCCATTCGAATTCCATTTCTTACCATTTTGTATGGATAAGCAGTACTATTCTTTCTTTAACATCTATTTACAGGAAATCAATACTTAAGATTCTGCCCAGAGAAGGTCATTTTATCAATAACATTCAAAGCATGCGATCAATGGTTAGATGTCAGGTGGGCCCAAATGCACAAATGGAGCGCAATATTTCTTCAAGTGTGTATTTGATCTTGTGTATTTGATCTAAGAAAAAATTATGAAAAAAGAAGAAAAATAAAAGAAATAAAAAAACATAAGTGATAATATCAACTGTAGGGTGAATAAAAACAAAATAGGTAGACTTCGTTTGAAAGAATAGTACTTAATGATGTGAAAAAGTAGATTAGTTATGTTAGTTAAATGTAACACCAGTCTAGAATCGAGATCTTTCTTTTTCCACGGAGGGCCTTTTACCCTTCTTTTCCCTCTAACCAAACATACCCGAATGCATTATAAAAAAGTTAATGAAATAAATCCAGCCATGAAATCATCAATCAATCTCCAAACACTACCAACCTGTCTCTGTTGACACCAGGAATGTCTGCAGCAATTAGTGCCATGACACCCATCCTGTACATGTGATCAGCGATCGACTCCGGCTTCTGAACTTCTCGTCGAACCCACCCCGCTCTCTTTGTAGTCTGAACATGAATGAAGAAAACCTAGTCATCGCAATTCAATCCCGACTGTTAAAGTAACATACAGAATGTACAATCAGTACTTTTTTCACCCTCGTGAGAATCCACAATGGCAAAACAAACAAAAAAAAGTTAGTAGATCTGGCACATTCATCAAACGGGCCCACGCACGGTGTACGGACCACGTTCCAGACCGCGCCAATGATCGAGATTATCTGACTGACGGTCCACTGCCTCCATCCACCATTGGAAGCCCGCCCGATCAATGAACCGCTCAGAATCACCAGCACTCAAACTCTGAGGGGGAGCGTGTGGGCGCAAGCGTAACTCGCCTTGAGACGGTGGCAAAGGGATAGGAAATCGACAGCAGAGGACGCATGAAGATAAGCAGATTCCCTTGCTGCTGTGGAATATTCCTGGGTGGACGGTGGAGATTCCTTCCCTGGTCCGCTCTTGCCGCCGCAGTGCGAGATTTCCGTAGCCATTCGAATTCCACGTACTGAAAGGCTTCGATGCAGAGTTCGGAGTGTGGCAGTGGGAGTCCAAGGAAGAGAGAACGTAGACTTGAACAGAACTACGCAGCCCCCACCCATAGTTTTTGATTTCTTGGCTTCCGTCCCTCCGCTATTTGCATTTTTTTTTTTAAGCCATCTGAAATTCCTCGAATATCCTTTGGAGGACCAAGCGTGTATCCGTTGTGGATTTGGGTGTGACCTACGCGGTGCTAAACATCATGAAGGTGTCAACTGAACACGTGCTGAGGACGTCCAGCCGCTCCCCACGAGTAACAACATTTGTGTTAGCCGTCCATCAAGGAACGGGGTTATGCCTGTAACCATCGGGAATACAATATTACCACCCTTCACAGTTGCATCTTATAATGTCAGAGGAATATAACGTGACCTAAAGGGGGGAACTCTATACAGCTGACGATGAGGGGAATTTTTACGGGGTAATGTCCTCCCAAAGTTACCTATATTACATATTCCCCTTTTAAATAGCATACATATTTCTAGACTTATACCGTCTCAAACGTACGCCCTATGCCCTATGTTAATAAGTTGTGAGAAAATGTTGGTTTTCTTCCAAAACTATATTAAGGCTTCTTTATGGTATTAGAGAGAAGGGTAGAAAATATTTTCACCATTTTATAACTCATTTTCTATAACTTTTTAATGAGATTTAATATATTACCTACCCAATAACTTTACTTTTACTCATTATTATCCATCATTTCAATGATTTTTTGTTATTAGGTTTATAGTATCTTGCATCCTACAAAGCTCATTAAGCCCCGTACTTTGGTTATATGTTTATTTAGGATCTCATCTTTATATAAGTGTGCATAAAAAAAGGTAATTACTTCAGTTTGAATAAAAAACTTAAGAAAGAGAGAGAGAGAGAGAGAGA
>JAYJMB010088128.1:0-20011 GCA_036873735.1 Pouteria campechiana
GTTGTTAATGACTTTTACATTTTATCGAGGTTCAAAAATTATGAATAAAGTGCCCAAAACTTCTGTCATTCGATTAATAGGTTAACAAAACTTCTGAAATGGTTCTTCAAAATTTTCGTGATAAGTAATTTCTTGACAATATACTATTTAGAATTTTGTATGCATTGATTTATCTTTTAACGGTCATATTTTAAGCTTCTGAAGAACTTATAAGTATTTTCTGGTATATCTATGAAACTTAGATTTTGCTTATGTTATTCTTCTTTGACTCATACTTTCTTGAATACGCCTTTGAGAATGTTTTTGAATTTTTCTGAGTTGTTTCCATGTAATGTGTCAGCATTCTGAGTTACTTCTGTATAGTGCGAGTTTCTTCTGATTTGCTTCTGTGCAGTGTGTCAGCATTCTGAGTTGCTTCTGTGTAGTGTGAGTTTCTTTTGATTTGCTTTTGTGAAGTGTGTCAGCATTAAGTTGCTTCTGTGATGCCGAAGTTTCTTCTTGCATAATTCTGTATGCCTTGATGTTTCTTCTGAGATGCTTCTAAATATTGAATGATACTTTCGAAGGTCGATTTTTCTTCTAACATTTTTCTATCTTGTTTTAGAAGATCTTTTGAGAAAGTTCTGACTTAAGTTTTTACTTTTAGATTAATTTTGTACGCCTTAATATTGCTTTTATTTGTTCTTCTGAAGAAATTTTAAGTGCAGAATGTTTATTTGTTTAGCTTCTGATGTACTTCTGTAATTCTGAGAAGTTTTTTGTTTGTCTTCTAATGTGCGATGTTGCTACATCTTGTTCTTAAGGAGATTCTAATATGCTTCTAGCATGGTTTTGAGATACGTTTGATAACTTCTAAGTGCTTTTGAGTTTCATATTTTATTGTTGATGTGATTCTGAAGTACTTCTGATGAGCTTCTGATTTGATTATTGATTTCTTCTTAACTTCTAACTTTCATGTCAAGTTTCTAAACAGATTATGAATTACTTATTAGTGATTTTTGAATGATCTTTTATTTAAGCATTCCTTTTGAATGTCTTCCTTTGAAGGGTTAATGTAATACTTTTACAATTAACACTTTTTATTAATAGCAGCTACTTTCCTTAATATGTTTTGATATTTAATAGCGCATCACTTAGAAAGTAATATATTAGTACCTTAATTCTTTACTCATTTATTTGTTCATCATCAAAACTAAGTTATTTAATCTTATTCATTATCAAAATCAAGCTTAGTAAAAAAGGTTAGACTTAACATGCTTGTCCCCTGGTATGTAAAGAACAAACAAAATAAATATACAAATAGATGAATTGCGTTTTTCTAATAAACAAATGTAAAAGTTGTAATTCAGCACTTCAAGAAAAATGTAAACCTCTCTACCCGATCATTTAAAGAGGCATAAGAAATAACTAGCCAACATAAACAAGTTTAATTAAAAAGAGATTAAAAAAACTCATTTTTTGAAAACAAGTAGAGGGGAACAATGAAAATAAAATTACTTGTAGCTAGGGAAAAATAACTTCTATTTGGATGGGTTAATAGGGTTCCGCTAACGATCCTTCATTGCAACAAGGGTTTTCCTCTTCTCGTCGATGTAGCCTTACTGTTAGTCATCGATTGCAATGGGTCAAAAACCCTTACGAAAGGGGAGATGGGGATGGCAATAAAAACTTCATTGCTTTTGGACATCGATCTTTGGGTTGTCGTTACTGTACGAGGGTAAATGCGAGGAGGTCGATTTGGGAAGAATATGAAAGAGGAAATAGGATTTCTTCATCTTCTCGCGGAGGGTAGAACTGGGAGGATTGTAATGATGCGAGACGAGGTTCCTCTAAAATTAGAGTTAGACTGGAAAGACTTCTACTTGCACAAGGGGAAGGGAAATGAGAGTATTTTGTTTTCAAAAATGGCCTTCGATCATTTGACCTTTGATCGACCGCTTGGTTTTCAACGGGCCGGATTTGTATTCTACTGTAGTTAAACTAGAACGGGTGATATGGGATTTGGCCCAAATTGAAATCAGATATTTCCTATGCTTTAGTCCTTCTCTTAACCATTATCGGTATTAGTGAACAATTGAAACAAATCTAGGAAGGAGAAAGGAGTCAATTTTCACAAATACCATGAACCCTGCGAAGCATTTCAATCGTGAAGATTCATGTTATACCCCACTGCCCTTGAAGATTGGACTGGTGCGAGATTGACAGTGCAGAAATAAAAATAGAACCCACCATTCTCGTAGGAGACTGCAGTTGCTGCTATTGCGGCGATGTTTGTCATCTTTGTAGGCTAGCAGCGATGTTTGTCACCTTTGTAGGCGTGAGGTAATACTCGTTTTAGCGGGCCTGGATTATTGTGGAAAATTGCCCTGCAAATTGCATAGATAGACTATACAAAGATCAACTTCATGTATCCATCATCTCTTGTTGTATTTTGACTAATTTAGATCCACCTAGTTGTGTTGGTTTAACGAATGCCTTTATTATTAGTAGTAGTAGTAATAGTAGTAAAACTCTGTATGTAATATAATTATCCAATTATGAATTTACTTTTATCATAAAATTCATCGGTTTTCCTCATTTATTGCTTATCTTCTTTTTAGCAACAAATTGGGCAATAGTAGCAATAATTATCAGCAATGAAAATAACAAGATTAGCATTTCTGAAAACACAAAAATACCTATTAAGATTCCAGTAGTGTTACCAAAACTGGATCAATGGTTGAATCGGTTCCAGTTTACAATTCAACTGGTTTGATGGCGGGTTCATCCTGATGAATTATTTTTTATATTTTTAGAAAAATTAAAAAAAATTAAAAATGATACAACATGATTTTGAAAAATTTAAACTATAGATATTAATCTAAATATACAAATCTTTTATTGTAATAATATATTATTTTATTATATTAAAAATATTATAAGTAAAAAAATCATTATTGAACCGAACTAGGCTATATCGAACGGGTCAGCTGACCAGATCACGGTTAAACTGGTCCAGTCTGGTTATCAAACGGACATCGTCTTTCCTATTTTTATCTCTTCACCACTCAAAACATTATGCTCGGAGATATTCACGGGCAGCATCCTAAAATCACACCAACCACTTTTGGTAATAAAGCAGAGCTAAGCAACACCACTGTATCACCAAAAATAGGAATCGAGCGTGTATGTCAATGGAAGAGGATGCGAATTTCAACCTGTCTGTAACTAAACGCACAAAACACCAAAATACAAGGTGTCGTATAGCTTACCCGATCCTTGGTCCACCATTTCGAGACAGGCCCGTCTGGCCCGTTCTGATGGGCCAGACGGATCGTTGTTTACCCTGCCACTAGCAACTTAGGGCTCTGATATTTTCATCACTCAAGCTTGGGCCAAACCATTGTCAACGATAATTATTATCATTGAGCCAGTAATTAAATGCGTGGAAATACCTGAAAAACCTGTATATAGTTCGTAGAAGTAATTTTAAAAATTCGGAAAATGTAATATTCATATTTACACTAATATAAATCTATGCCCATGATGAATTTTTAAGAATGTTGAAAGTATAACCGACATAATTCAGACCCAGAGACAAATTAGAACAAAACTAAGCTTATCAGTCAAACACGACCCAGTTAAATATACTAAATTAATCTAAAACCGTTTAATCAATCTACCCACAAGACTGGACTAGATATTGTTAAACTAAAATACTTAAAAAGTTAAAAAGTGTTCCTTTCAGACCTATGGGTGTGTTTGGAAGTTAAATTGCATACGCTTTGTTACATTATACTTCATCCCCCAATCAAATGAAGTACTCACTGCATTTACATTTTTATCTTTTATGGTGTGTTTGGTTTCAGAAAAAAAAATATAATACACGAGAAAAAGTACAAGAGATAGATAAAAATAAGCGATGGTGTCCGATATAAAGTGAATAAATACAAAGTAAATAATAAATTTTAAAAAAAGATAAGTAATAATGAGAAAATGTAGGTTAAGTATGGATAATTAAATACTATAAGTATGAAAAAAAAGAAAAAAAGGTAACTTTTACCTTTTCTTTCTCACGTCTTTTACTGTTCTTTTCTCTCATGCCAAATACACCCTTAGGCTCTACATAGTAATTAGCAAAAGAAGGTGACCAAGATTTTCACTATTTTCTCACCTTACACCTTTTGATATAATTTGATATATTAATTATCTAATAATCTTATTTTTCTTTACTATTATATATACTTTAATTATCATTTATCATTTTTGTTAAAAAAGAATATCTAATACATCTTTATTTACTTTATTTTTAATTATTATACCTACGACATCATAACATTTTTTCTTATCTCTTTTTCTTTCAAATAGACTCTTGATTATTGTTTTTATTTTTTAATTATTTATTTCTATATATATCTTAAGTTTAATAATTTATTTTAATAATTTATTGGTTTTTTAGGGACCTATTCAATTATGCTTTATTGATCCATCTATTTTAAAATTTTGTTTTGTTTTGTAATATACTCCCCAAATGCAAACCCCTTTGCAATTAGCACCTTGATCAGGGATATCATGTCGGCGATGTGGTGGCTGGGTCTCGTGCTTGGAATAAGACGTTGTGACTGAGTTTTTTTGAACCCAGCCCATTTCTTTTCTGGTTGGACTTCCTTTCTCTTCGAAAACCCATTGAAAATCTTCAAACCCCCATTGCCGATCTGAGGTGCGGCAGAGTCGCCTGACAAGAAATACCCATTTTCGACCCCGGTCTCTTCTCCTTTCCACTCTATTCACTGCAAGAAGCTTTTCCCAAGGCAGAGGATCGATTTTTGAAGCTGTGTGCGATCCATTTTCGAAGCTTTGTGCCTTCCGATTCATCTCAATTTGCCGTGGAATCCATCAAAATTGATTCGGAAGCTATTTGCGGCATCCCTAGCTGCGATTAACAGAGGAGAGACGAAGATTTGGGCGGGGAATTTCTAAATCTAGGGAAAGCAGCCGACTGCTGGCAGCGGTAAAAAATCTTTATTTTTCTTCTTTTTCTTTTTGTTTTTTCTAAATGCAAATGAGGTGATTGGATATGTAGAAACTGCGTTCTACTTATTTATGTAGAATGAAAGAGGATTTAACATCCTTTTAGAATTTGTGGGTAATCTACTAGATTTAGGGAATTTCCCCAAAGTCGCATGACTCAAAGGATGCGATGGGCCATGATGAGTGAAACAGTAATTATGACAACTATTTATTAAATAAATCAGATTTGGACGTTTAATTTTTTATTAATTAGGATTTTGCTGAAAATAGGGGAAATCTCCAACTCAATTTGTGACCCCAACTTAGTAATTCGAAAGGGTTGAGAAAGATGTATTGTATAAGTATGGTCATTTACATCACAGATGGTAGAATTATTTTTTATCCATTTTAATTAAGAATTAATTATTAATTTATTTTAATTATTCACTTAGTTAGATATTTATTTATAGAATTACGTACTTATTAGCATCAATATCTTTTTTTTTGGGGGGGGCCAACTACATTTCCCTTTTCAGCCATACAGTGAACACTCATCTTCTTCTATCATCAAAGAGATACAGTAGTTCAAAAATTAGAAAATGAGGTTTACTTAGGAGAACCAACCATTCACGATATCATCATCAGTTAAACTCACTTAACTGGTAAAATGTTAGGAAAATGCCAAACATGCCATTAATCAACAAATCATGTCAAACTACTCACAAAAGTTAAGAGAATGTAGGAACATAGAGAGAGAGAGAGAGCTCAGCTCATGCTCAAGAGCTAGGTGCACCTGTACAAAACACCAACACATGCACTTGTGATGCCATTTTCCATGATAGTTCATGAAAGGGAAAAAAAGCAAAGAAGGTTTGCTTGATCTCTGTTGAAAGGACTTGTTGAGCAATTGAGCTTGACATAATCAGAGGTTCAATATACAAATTTGAGCCCAGCTTGTAAACTTAGGTTTGAGATCAAGATTGAGTGAGCTACGTCCAGATGGCTTGCATATTTATTTAGTATACGATAATAATATACATTTGGTCTATGTATATTCATGCACAAGCCAATCTTAGCTCCTTATCAAGACTGTACACAACCAAGTATGCTTAAACTTGAGCTTGACTTGCTATGGGCTCGTGATCCTGGTTTTCGACCTCCAACTAAAACCTTTTTAGCCAAGTCTACTTTTCTATTTTACTTCCATAAGTCTAAGAATGTTGTATTCTAAGATGGTTGGCTTTGATTTTCATTGAAATCATACAACTTTTCCCCCTTTCTTAAGGGACACATGTTTATCCATGTTTGCATTTTTTTTGGCTAAGCTATGTGATATTTTTTTTCTTTGCATTTTTTCTATGATGTTCTGACTTTGTTTGTCATTCTTACAGATATATTAGTAATCTAATTCGTGCCATTAGCAGAAGGAATCCATGGCTGCATCAGAAGAGAACAGCTCCCTATTTCCAATCTTCATTTTGACTATAATGGCACTGCCTTTAGTGCCTTACACGATTCTCAGGTTATGCCGTGCAGTATCAAAAAAGACAAAGAGCATCCACTGTGATTGTTCTATATGCTTCCGTTCAGGAAAATACCGCAAATCTATATTTAAACGGGTATGTTCCTCCCCTTTTCACTTGTATTTGCTTTTTATTAGTTTAGATCAAGTATATCTCGTCATTGACAGGAACATGAGTTCTTTGTTCTTTCTGTTTGATAATTGGCATGGATAAAAGTTCTCAACTAAAGGTCATGCTTTATATGTCTAACTTCCAGTTACTTTTGCAGATCTCAAACTTCAGCACGTGTAGCAACATGACACTTGTGCTTCTCTGGGTCATCATGGCAATACTGGTTTATTACATTAAACACATAAGCCATGAGGTAGTCTTATTCTATTATTTTAATGATTAACATTTTTTACTCATTTTTCTTTGATAGCATGCAATCTGAATATGAATTGAGATGGTTCTGTTTTTAATGCCAATTTTTCTTTTGACTAGCGATTTTGAATTACTGGAGCTTTCTAGCCAGGATTTATTCTTATGAAAATTTACATTTGCATTGAGTGGGCAGTTTGCTGTTGTTTTGTACTTGTTTGCATCATGAGCATGCCAGCAAAAGTCAATAATTGATTTGGGAGAGGCAAGGAGAGAGGAAGCAAAGAAGAGAATTTTTTCAATCTCATGTAACCATATCCTCTTTTCTTCACACCCTTACACCCAAAGAGACTGTACAACCTAAATTCCAAATTTGCTCAATCTAGGGTGTTTCTCTCCCACAACTGTTTTCATTGATGGTGGCCCATTATAGTGGGCCTTAGCCATAATTTGGTGGCACATAGTTGATGGTTAGCATCAAATGGCAATGACACACAAAGAGGAAAACCATCAATAGATCTCTCCCTTGATTTCCTTTTCTTCATGTATAGCAAGGTTGAGGAAATCAAAATGTTTGAATGGGAGGGGACCCCCCATTATACAAAATTCTATCACAGGACCATGGGCATCCTTTTTGCAGGATGACGCTTGGCCTTACTTTGATGCCATTTGATGTAGGATGTTTTCATCCCAAAATGCCAAGGCTCTTTAGGGGGCTTGTTCCTGGTGGCTAACACCCTAAAGCCAACCAAGCCCCCTTTCAATTGAGGATAGCTCAGGACTCCATCACATCACCTCGTATTTTTTTTAACATTACTTTGTATTTCTTTTACACATTTCTTTTGACATTCCCTATCTTACCTAAATGGACCCTACGATCAGTTATGTGATTGAAGTTTCATGATGTTTGGAGTCTTTGGACAAACTAGCTGTAGCCCATCTTCATTATGCATCTTATGGTAGTTTTTTTTTTTCAGATTCAACCATTCGAACCGTTCAGCATTCTTGGATTAGAGCCTGGAGCTTCTGATTCAGAAATAAAGAAGGCATACAGGAGACTTTCCATTCAATACCATCCTGATAAAAATCCAGACCCAGGTAGAAGATGTTCTTTGTTTTTAGTTTAGCTATAGTTTCTTATCTCTGTATGAGATATCTTGTCTGATTTTAGCTCAGACAGAAGAAAAAAGAATACTTGGTTTCACTTTAATATATTCTAACAGTTGGTTTACTGTTTTCAGAGGCACACAAATATTTTGTGGAGTTTATATCCAAGGCATATCAGGCTCTGACAGATCCAGTATCTCGTGAGAATTTTGAAAGATACGGCCATCCAGATGGCAGGCAGGTTGTGTTATTTTCCTGTTTGGCACTGAGAGGTGATGTGTTTTGGAACCTCTTCATTCTGAAACTCAATGCCACAAGTTTTCTTGCATGTAGGGGCTACAAATGGGAATAGCTCTTCCTCAGTTCTTGCTAAACATTGATGGTGCATCTGGAGGAGTGCTACTTCTTGGGATTGTTGGAGTTTGTATTCTTTTGCCACTGATGATGGCAGTTATATATCTTTCAAGGTCTTCAAAATACACTGGGAACTATGTCATGCATCAGACTTTGTCCACCTATTATTACTTTATGAAACCTTCCTTGGCCCCCAGGTATGGTGTTCTTTGTAGCATGTTGGCATTCAAAAATGTCTTGATTTTCAGTCAGTTGTCTCTTGAAGTGTTTGGATTATTTGCTTTTGATTGAAGTGTAATGTCAATGCTTTTCTTGAATTTTTCTATTTGGTGTGTTTGGTTTGGGGTAAAAAATATCTAGAGGAGGAAAAGTAAAAGAAGCATAAAAGAGGGCATGATGATATGAGCAACATTGGAGTGGTGTTAGTCAGCATTTTTTTAAAGATAGGTAAAATGATTGGAAAAAGTAGGTTAGTTATAAGTAGTTTGGGGCAATGTTTGTAATATCGATAAATGCTTATTTAGTGGTGGTACAAAAAAAGATATTATCATACTTATCAGAGATAATATCGTTTTTATTTGGAACTTTATCAGTAAAATAAAAAAACTAGAAAAAATAGAAAAATTAAGAAATTTTCATTGAAACTCTCTAAAATATTAAGACAAATATAAATAAACATTTAGAATAAAAACTTGTACAATAAAAGCTAGCATTTATTGAATAATGGACATTTAATCTCACATTTAAAGTACAAAGACACAAAACATAATTAGCCCTTACAATTTTTACTTTATTTTAATTAAATTTTATTTGAAATTAATCATCAAAAAAAGTTCAGAAATCTGTTTGCATGTGAAACCACACTTAAAACAGCTCATTGTGTTTTGATGAAATCATAATGAAATATCACATTTAAAAAAAATTGACTTGGGATTTTTTTTCCCAAAATCATTACAATTTTCATATCTATAAAAATTTCCAAATTTGTTAGTGCAAATCACTATATTTTGCTAGATCTGTGTTGTTAATGATGTTATCAAATGTCAATTAAGGCAGACCTAGTTTAAATCAAATGATTTGGGGATTTTCCTCAAATCACATGTTCTTCCCCAAAATGTGAAAAAAATCTCAAAATCCTTTCAAAACTCATTATAAACCCTCAATTATTGTAAACAACTGATTTTGAAGCAAAAAAAAAAAAGATGGATTAAAATCTTTTTTTTTTTTTTTTTTTTTTTACCTCCATAGCAACTGAATGTCCGAATAGGAAAATAGGATTTTGATCTTCAAAAAGAATGTTTTTTTCCCTTCAAATCAGTAATGGATCTTTTGAATCTGGTTTCTCAACATTGGAAAGAAGTTTTTGATATGAAAAAAACTCAATTTGGAAGTTTGGGAAGGAAAACAACGTCTGAATGAGACTTCAAGTGATAATATCTCATGATATTATCAAGATTATCAGAAATTGTCGATGCTACCATGGATATTATCGATATCTAATGGAAAACAACCAAAAATAGTATTTTCTATAAATTTATTGTATCAGTGATGAGAGAAAGCGATAATATTGATCATATTATCGTCAATAAAATCGATTTTGCATACACTGGTTAGGGGGTAGTTTGAATGTTATATCATTATAGGGAGGACGGAAAAATAAGCTTTTATCTGTATTTTACCATAAAAAGATTTTTCCCTCTTTTACTTCAAAACAAACACACTCATGAAAATAAACAAAGGAATACGTTTGTTTCCTTTAACAGTGATGTCATTCTGTCCTCTGCTAATGCCTTATTTACCTTTACCATTCATTTTTCTCCATTTTTCATCAAGTACACATCAACCCAAAGTCCAAACACAACTATTTGAAGATAAATTAGCATTTTCTCATTCTAATGCCTTGGGATGGTTGTGCATAAAGTTAGATGGAAAGTACTTCTATAATTTATGGTGGAATTTCCTTTAATTCTTGCTGTAATTATGTATTTTAATAGCTTAAATATTTTTTTGATTTACATTTTTAAGTGTCACTTGTGTCGCATTACAGGTTTTGTATTTTATCTTACTATCTCCTTATGATGCAGCAAGGTGATGGATGTATTCATTAAAGCTGCAGAATACATGGAGATTCCAGTTCGTAGGAGTGATGGTGAACCCCTTCAGAAACTCTTCATGGTAGTTCGGAGTGAGTTGAACCTTGACCTCAAGAACATTAAGCAAGAGCAAGCAAAATTTTGGAAGCAGCATCCAGCCCTAGTTAAGGTAGCTTTGCCAGCCAATACACAGCTTTCATGTGCATATCTTAATGTGTCAGTGTAAATGTTGTAATTATGCAGAATCTTCTAGCCATTTATTGTGTGAGACAGCATCTATGCCCATCCAAAACATTGATTGGATGCTTGTCAGTTATGCTTTATTTCGTCTAATAAAGTAATGCATCATGGTTAAATTGATCTCCCAAACTCAGCCATTTTTATACACCCTTAGCATGTTGGACAGTTGTTGACTTGTGGATAGGTTTACCTATTGCATCTAAACTATGTATCCAACCTTAAGTGGCTGGTTGTTTTCCTAAATTCCAGACTGGATGCATGCTACATTCTATTGTGGATCTGTTTTTATATCTAAACAGTCCTCTTTGCATCTCTCGCTCTTAATCATGCAAGTTTGTCTCATAAGGCTGTCCAGCCTGCTTTCTTACCTTTCTGCTTTTTTTGATGTTCAGACAGAGTTGTTAATTCTGGCTCAATTGACTCGTGAGTCAGGATCTCTATCTTCAGCTCTGCAGGGAGACTTTAAGCGTTTGCTGGAACTTGCTCCACGCCTTCTTGAAGAATTGATGAAGGTTATGCTGGCATGATATTTCTCATCTTACTTTCTATTTTATGCTTGGAAAATCTTCTAGCTGGTCTCTAAATGAATGAATGGTTGTCTCTAATTATCATCATATTGGCTTAGATTTTCTCTTTTCTTTTCCTTCTTTTTGAAACCTCTATCTTTTACCATGCTTAAGGTTAAAGAACACTGAATTCTTACAACTGAATCGTAAGAAGGGAATATCCTTGTATTTATCATGCTTCGGCCTAAAAGTGATTGAAAATAATATGTTGAGAGACTTGGTTGGTTTGTATTTGGCTAAAAACAATTCGTTGAGAGACAAGGTTGAGATGCACTGGGCAACTCTTGATGTAGGTTAGTTTTATAGCAAAAACTAGTGGGAAATTCCTACCCACTTATAAAACTTTAGTGAATCGAGAGTTTATTTGCTATGTTTTGGCTCCTTTGGCTGATGGTTTACTGAGGCGAAGTCCCTAGTTCCTATATTCTCTTCATCCTTTGATTTTTCTCCTGATCATTTTGCCCCTATTCTGATTACTAATCATGGTTTTAAGACTCAGCGTCACCAGAGTCAATTTAGCTTCACATTTGGATGATTTGACTCTGGCATTACAAGCCACTGTCTTTTGTCTAGTCACCCTGACTGACCTTATAAAGTACATCCTCTCGAGCCCCAACAAAGCATTTTCACCACAACAATGCTGAAATGTTTATATACGAAAATTTCCCTTCAGGGTGCACTTGGTAATGAGTGAAAAAAGAGTGGAAAACTTCACCTTTTTTCTATACCTTTTTGCACACCTTTTGATGTTTTATATCTTTTCATACAAAAAGCTTATCAATTTTTTTTATTCGCTTTATTTTTAATGATTACCCTCTATCATATCACATCACTCTCTCTTTTCCCTCACTTTTCCACATCTCTTTTTTTACCCACATCTTTTCCCTATTCCCACATGCACCCTCAAGGAAATCTTACCTTTTGCCTCAAGCTTAGTGTTCACAGTGCATGTATAACTTTGATCAAGACACACAAATGGATTGGGAAGGAATATGTCTATCATAAGGAATTAGGAAAGAAAAATGATTTTTGCACCAATGATTATGGTGATCTGCAATACAGAAGTGACTTTTGCTTCTCTCCCTTGTTGCCAATCCATGGTTGCTTCAACCTCATTATTTATTTCATTGAATATTTTCATTTGCACCTCTTTGCTTCACTCTACTTTAGGATCATTTTTAATTGCTATACTGATGAACCTCATGACATGTCATCTTTAGTAAATAAATTTCATAATGATAGTTTGGATAGCATCAATATGGCCAAAAAAATTGTTGTTGGAATTTCATAAAAGTAACTGAACAAACATGCGTAACTTACCTGTTGCATTGTTTGGTAACCTTGGTGATTCCAACATTTGCATGTAGTTGTCTTCTAGTCCTTGCAATTTGGTGTTTTTGGTTTGAGGTAAAAGAGATGTAAAAAATGTGGAAAGGTAAAATGTATGTAAAAGAGGAGGTAATGCTGTCAGCATTATAAGAGTGATGTTAACCATAGAATGAATAAAGATGAAATAGATCTGGTCTTTTGTTTGAAACAAAATAGATAATGATGAGGAAAAACTGAGGAAGTTATGGTTGGTCAGTAGTAGTTTAGTATCGCATCAATATAGAGAGGAGGTAAAAAGTTACTTTACAACTCTTTTACCTTAAAGGGGCCAAAACATTTGGATGATGGGCATAGATCACTATGATACTATCAGCAATACATGAAACTAATCATCAGTTCCCTTACATTGAGAATCTCTGATGCTATCCTCTGGTACCTTGTTTTCATGTATCATTGCAACGAATACATCCGGCATATCAATAGGCCTGTTACTTGGAGCTTGGCCACCCATTTGAAGTAGTACTCGTCAGTTTGATCATCTTAATACAGAATCCCCGTAGAGATTAAAATTTTAGCAACCGTGATTTCTGGTGTCATCAACACTAGTTCATTTGTAATGTTCTTTGGTAAAGCAACCAAATCACTATGCAATTATGCAGTATCACTTTTTAAACTCTTACTATGTGGTGAATTTTAGCTCCTTACATGATATGTATGTATGTATGTATGTATGTATGTATTCTTTTTGCTTTTTTTGATTATTAAGTTTCATGTCGCAAACATCCTCTTGCTTTGACGTTGCCATCACTTCTCTTCCCCGAGACATGCAGCTGACAGCTATACTAGAATTAGAATGGTGTATAACATTCTATTGGTTGCTTGCCTTTTGTTGTTTTCATGCTCTTTTCAGTTATGCCCTTTACCCTTGTCCTTTTTAACTATGGCAGCTAACATTTCATTGTAATTGTTTTTTTCCCCCTTTTGGACACAGATGGCTGTTATACAACGTACTCCTCAGGGGCATGGATGGCTGAGACCTGCTATTGGGGTTGTTGAGCTTTCTCAGTGTGTCATCCAGGTGCTGCCTTAGTGGAAGCTCTTAATTCTTTATGGCCAAATTGATTACGAAATTTGTTTTGCTCAGTTTCTTTAATTTCTTCACACTACAAAAGTTAATTGGAGTTCCTTTATCAATCTAACTCTTGGTCTTTCAGTATCAAAACATCATATCATCATTATCATCATAAGCTGTTTCCCACCTAAGGGAGGTCTGCTACATAGATTGATTATGCTATTCCTGTTTATTTTGGGTTATATTCTCAGGAAGCCCAAGAGCTATTGTTCTTTCCTTTCCTTAAGACCTCTAACCATGAAAGATAATTTGTACATTGAAACATAATGTGCATTTTTCCCCACTTAAGTGGCCTCTTCATGGTTTCATTGATCGATCATTATGAACTTAGGTATTTTTTCTTCGCAACTGATTCATGACAGAATACATATTTTTAGATACCTAGAAATTTACCCTTAGTTTTCTTTCTTTCTTTCTTTCTTTCTTTTTTTAAGAAAATTTAAGTGATTCTTTCAAGCTGAATGCTTTGAAAACCACCTCTACTGGCTGGTTTGGAAATCATAAAGCTTGTTTCAATATAATTCAAGATAGCTTGTAACTTGTTTTGATATCTGGAAATCTGCATGATTGTTGGAATGCTGAATATGGAGGTGTTTTCAAACTAGAATCTGCCTTCTGTGTATATGTCCAGCATAGCTGCTGGAGTGTTTATTGTATAGGTGGTGGTCTTATTAAAAAGAAAAAGGAAAAAAAAAGAATTTGTAGTTGTTTTTTATTTCTTCTAGGTGAATATATGCATATTTGTTTTGGGAAATTGTTTAGGGTCCAAAGCAGAGTATTTTTCAAGTAAATAACTCACTTTAAACAGCCTTTAGGTGACCAGAGAACACCATTGATAAGGTCTGTGACTATTTATAATGGTTTGGCTATATGGATTCATTTCTGAAGTCATTGGGAGGCTATGGTGTATAATAAGATGGACCGAGAAGTGGGCTGTATTATTCAAGGGATCGTAGGGCATGGAGCATATGTTCAGTTTATGAGTGTTTGGTGCCAGTTAGACAGACTAACATTGATTATGACTGTCAGTGGTTTTCCCACAGTTTGAATTCAATTTAGGCTTCAGAAATTCAGACTGCATCGATTTGCAAGTATCAGAGATTCCCACATGGTTTAAATTCAACAGAATATCAATTTTGAGTTCAGGCTTGGAAACAAGTATCAATGGTCAAATTATTATATAGTTCCTTAGAGGTGGATCTCTGGCACTGATAATATGTGCAGAGTGCAACGGGGTTGTTTTCAAGCTGGGCCAATGATTCAAGTGGATGTGCCTGTGTATGAGTATGGTTAAGTATACTGGACAGTTTCCATATGGGCATCTGTCAGATGACATATGGATGTTGGTAGGGTTGAAAAACTTGTACTCGGATCTTGTCAGGATGCCAGAGGAGTTTGGCATGGGGCTCTGATTAGGTCACTGGTGGTCTTGATTGTAGGTATTCCAGGTCGCACAGTTGCTTTTCATTCTCGTTTTCATGATAATTGAACGTGAGTTGTTTTTCATTAAAAAATGTAAGCATTTCTTGGTATAATCTCTCTCATGCAGGTTCACCTTTTTCCAATGTCCATATGAGACATTCCTCAAATTTCTTTTCTTTGGCATCTCTAACCACCAAAGAAATTCATCTTCTTGGATATTTTTTAATTTGATTTAAACTCCCTTTTTCCAATCTCTGCTATTATGAATCTGTCATAATTGAGATATATCCTTACTAGTAATCTGGATATTATCAAATTTGATTTAAATTTTCTCAGTCCAATTTTTGTTCTTATGACTCTGTCATAATTCAGATAAATCCTTTCTAGTAATCCAAATTTTATTTGAATAACAGTTGTTTTTTTCTTTTAATACAATACAACAGGCTGTGCCTCTTAGTGCCAGAAAAGCTTCAGGAGGATTCACTGAAGGAATTGCACCATTTCTGCAGCTGCCACATTTCAATGAGGCCATTGTCAAAAAGATTGGCCGCAAGGTGAGTACCACTGAGACTCTGCCGGTTGCCTTTAGAAGATGATTGTGGGATGCTTGTTAGCCTGGAAAGAATCCCATTTCCACCGTCATGGTAAAACAGATGGTTGAGCATTTGCCTTCCTCTGTCTGTAAATCATGGCTATTTCAATTTATATAGATGCAGTCCTGCTGAAAATGGCATTATCTTTCTACAGAGGGTGCGCACATTTCAAGAGTTACGAGATATGGCACCAGCAGAGCGTGCTGAGCTACTGACTCAAGGTGCAGGCTTTTCTGCTGCTGAAGCACATGACGTAGAGGCAGTCCTTGATATGATGCCCTCAGTGGAAATTGAGATAACATGCGAGACAGAAGGTGAAGAGGGTATACAAGAGGGTGACATTGTGACCATGCATGCTTGGATCACCCTAAAGCGTGGAAATGGTCTGACGGCTGCACTTCCGCATGCCCCTTACTTTCCATTCCACAAGGAAGAGAACTTCTGGTTGCTGCTAGCTGATCCTGTCTCAAATGATGTATGGATGTCACAGAAGGTGAGCTTCATGGATGAGGCGGCTGCTGTCATGGCTGCCTCAAAGGCAATCCAAGAAGCCAAGGAAGGCTCAGGTGCAAGTGTGAAGGAGACGAATGCTGCTGTCAAAGAAGCAGTTGAGAAAGTGAAGAATGGGTCCAGGCTAGTGATGGGCAAGTTTCAGGCACCTGCTGAAGGGAACTACAATCTGACTTCTTACTGCCTGTGTGATTCATGGATTGGATGTGACAAAAAGGCAAGCCTGAAAATAAAGGTTCTGAAACGAAGCCGAGCAGGGACAAGGGGAGCTGTGGTGGAGGAGGGAGTTGCTGCTGACGATGCCATTGAAGAGGAGGAAGAGGAGGAAGAGGGATATGACGATTATGAGAGCGAGTATAGTGAAGATGAGGGGAACGAGGATAAGGGAAATGGCAAGTTGGCTAACGGTGCTGCTCATGGAAAAGGTAGTTCAAGTTCGGAAGCTTCAGAAACCGATGAAGAGTGATGATAAATAGTGTCATTTCTTTTTTACACCACTAAATCAAAAACAATTTCAGGCAGTGAGCTTCCACCCACAACATTGTTGTCTTACAAATTTAAAGAAGAAAATCTTCACAACTTATAGCCTTATCATGAATAAAATGATCTACTGTTTAGATCAGCATCAAATTCGTGTTCCATGCTTCGGTGGCTCGACCTTAGGATGGTGCCGGCTCTGTTCCATGCTTGACCTTAGGAGGCTTTGGAGCCATTAGGGAAGGAGCTTTAGAAGCAACCATTTTAATAAGCTCAATTCCTGAAATTTACAACTGAGTCGACCATCATTTATATAGCCCACACTGGGAAAGAACAGAAAATGAGATTTGTCTTTGCAGTAAATATGAAGTTGCTCGTGCTGTGTGAACTTTGTCGGGTGGATGAACTACCGTGCGTGCAGTCCTCAAAATTGCAGCAAGTCGACGGGACGGGAATCCAATTTTGATTTTAGCCGAGAAAATGATGTGGTCGAAATCACAGTGACGAGATGATGTCTGATTTTGCTTTTAACTTCCTGCAGGTTAACCTGGTCGAAGCCACCGATGAAATAATCGGGAACAAGAATGTTTCCGTAGCAACTTGGCTACCTGATTAGACACATGATGCCGGATTGTTGGTCGATAGTAGAAATCGTTGCTGTTGTCACGCGAGTGACAGATGCGTCATGTACATTTTCTCTAGTAAATTTCCTCTTGTCAGAACTGATGACATATAGGTCGGGGAAGGGCAAACGAACAGTAGCATGGCATTCCACCTGGACCTATGTCGATCACATCCTCCCTAGTTAGCAAACGAAGCAAACATCAAAAAATCAAAGTGATTGCAACAGTTAGGGTCTGTTGACAGGAACTAAGTAAGCAAATGGTTGCAAGTCACTAGTTGCAGGATGCTTCTTTGCATGCTTTCGGCGTTTACTCTAGCTTTAGGTGGCTGAAACCACCGATTGTAGCTGCAAAAACCCAGAATAAATACATATTTTGTTTTTTGTGCTGTTGTGTTAAAGTTGAATGTTTGAATATTGACTTTTTGATCTCCTACATATTAGATTGATTATCTGACGTGTCAGATTGACCATGAATTTCTTATATTAAAAAAATTTATTTATTATTCTAATATCAGTAACCCGTATAGCTCGAATAATTAAAATTATGTTCATAGGAAGATAAACGATATCCATAGCTAGTGGATATAAGCATGCTTCTTCCTCCCTTATCTGAGTGGTTATATTTTTTAAAAGAGGGATTTTTTTTTCTCTTTTTGCACATTTTTTAAAAAAGGGATTTTCCCTCTCATTTTGCCATCGGAACCAGTGTGAGAAAGAGAGTGGGAATCAGAGATTGTCGTGGGGCTAATCAGTAGAGCATAGGAGTTACTATTTTTCCTTTGTGACATCGCTATTCTGGTAAGTAGATAGATTCTCATGTTTTATGTAAATTAAAGCATATGAGTGCATTAATTAGATTTATGGAATCAATGCATTAGATTATGAATGCATAGATTAGATTTACAAAAATTGATGCATTAGATTTTTATAAATTAATGTGATAAAATTATTCTGGTTAGAATGCCTGATTTAGATTAATGAAATCAATGTGTTAGATGAATAGAAGCATTAGATTTTAATTTGAATGCATGACATTTATATTAAATCAGAAAGATTAATTTTATTTAGAATGCATGTATTCATATGAGTAAGATTCCAACAGATACTTGCGTTAGATTTTTGTAATGATGTACATGCTGTTCACTTGGTTTGGGTGCACAAGAATATGATTGAATGAAGAAATGTTAATGTGACCAGATGCATTAGACTTGGGTGGAATGCATGCGTGTTGTGCATGTTAATATGGATGCATGTGTGTGTGTGTGTGTATATATATATATAAGGATTGCTGGAAACCTGATAGCTTTAAAGTGGGTGAAACCTACGTGAATAAGTTGCATGCAATGTCTCTGGAATGCAAGATTTTCACATTTAAAAAGCTGCATTAGAATATAACAATATGCATGGTTTTAATGTGATTAGATCAGTTGAATTTTCATCTTATATGTTTTAATCTAGCATGAGATTTTTTATTTTTAAAATAATATTCTTTTATAATCATTGTGCATTGTGATGGAAGTTGCTGGCCATTAGCAATATAAATTTCATCGGATTTAATATGTTTTGGAAACATTAGATTTTGTGAATGGATTTGATGGACCCCACAAATATTAGTTTGCGTGTCATGAAAAAATGAGAAACACCATTTCCAAACATTACAAGAAATCAGAGAATAGAAAATTTGGATTTTTGAGAAAATCCAGCGGCTTTCCATCACCAGCCCTGCCGTCCACCCGAGTAAGCAAGCCTGGACAGACAGGCCCAGGACACTGGTCTGCCCAGCAGACAGGTCTAAAGGCCAGTCCCAGACAGAACGGGCCCAAATCCAGAATCGGCGGGGGTAACAGAGGAGCAGGTGGCAAACAGTGGAGGCGTCTAGCCGGGGTAGGCCCATCTTGTTTGATTATCTGGGCCCATGTGCGATACTGATCTAGGCAGGGGGCCCAGGCACTGGCCCGGGGGGATTCATTGGCAATGACCCAAGTGCATTGTAGTTTGCCGGTCTGGCTACAGACACAAACGGCCAGATTTTGGTGTGATGTTTCTAAACCTCATTATATCCAATTAAGACGATCAAATAGTCAATTTAGATCCAGATTATGAGGTTTGACTGAATAAAAATGAAGAGATTAGATTTACCTTCTTAGATTCGATGTTTTGGTTCATCAAGCCAATCTGGTCCGTCAAACCATTCAGGACATTATCTAAGATATTATGTCTAACTTATACTTATCTACATTGTATTAGATGGCTAAATAATCAAGAGATTTGTGTTTTAATGTCATGTACTTGTTCAATGGTGCAGATTATATTTTAACACATTCTAAGTACATCTATTTTATTTATTGAGTTTTACAACTTACTCCTTAATTATTTATTTTTAGATAATGTCGCTTATGAAGGGCATTAGATGTTGATATTAGGTGGATGTTGAAGATTTTCCTCTTTGAAAATTTTAGTAATAAAGACATTTATTTTATTTTATTCAGTATCTTAAATTTCATAAAACTTGTAATTTATGTATTTAAAGACATTTATGTATTCATTAAATTTCACAAAAATACCCTCAAGAAGGAGATATACAGAGTACCTTGTACTCATGTAAACTATATTCAGCATTTAGCATCCAAATAAAACTAAGCAATTTTAAGTTCTCATGTAATACAAATTTAACATGACCCAAACGTGGAC
>JAYJMB010088129.1:0-20011 GCA_036873735.1 Pouteria campechiana
ATTGCAAATGAATGCTCTAAAATAAAGGAAGAAAATTCCAAGCTCAAGAGTGATAAGAACACCAGTAGCAAACTTGAGTAAGTAGTAGCTGAGAATAATGCTCTGAAAAAGACATTAACTTCTGCTCTTTTAAAAATAAAACCAAAGAAAAGAAGTAGACAACAACAAAATAGAAAATTCAAACCTAAATATAATACAATTTGGGTGCCAAAAATAGTTGCAAATGTATTAAACGCAATCCAAAATTAGTTAGTTAAGACTGTCTTATCCAAGAAACAACGGGTACTAAAATTACCTACAACTAATCCACCTGGACCCATTCCCAAATAGGTACCAAAAGTTAAGACTTAACTTTATCTATGCAGGTGTGCTTGGGAACCACAAAGAGCAGTACATGGTATATCGATAGTGGTTGCTCAAGGCACATGACAAGGAATAAGGAGCTATTCATAGAGCTAAAAATGAAATCTAGTGGAACAATAACCTTTGGTGGCATGGTAAAGATAGAGTAATTGAGATCAGTAAGGTCGGCTAACCTCTATCTCCTTCAATTTTAGATATACTTTTAGTAGAAGGATTAAAACACAATCTTCTTAGCATAAGTTAGTTTTGTGACATAGGTTATAAAGTTGTATTTGAATCTCAATCTTATTCTATATTATATAAGTCTCAATCAGTTATAGTATATGGTAAAAGACATGAAAATATATATTTGGTTGATCTTTCAGATATTTAGGCTAAGTGTCTTGTTGTGAATGACAATAAACCTATGTTGTGGCACAGAAGGCTAGGACATGCCAACAAAAATCTAATTGAAAGATTATATAATAAGAATCTAGTTGTTGGCTTACCAAAACTAAAATTTGATAATAAATTGTGTGATGCTTGCATGAAAGGTAATCAAGTAAAAGAATCTTTCAAATCAAACAAAGAAGTATACATGACAAAACCCCTTTAGCTACTACATATGGATTTAGTTGGACCAACAAGGATAAAAAGCCTTGGAGGGAAACATTACCCACATGTCATTATAGATGACTATAGTAGATTTACCTGGGTAATGTTTCTAGCATCCAAAGATGAAGCTTTTTCATTCTTTGAAGTGTTTTTCAAACATATGTAGAATGAACAAAGCTCTCATATTGTTGCTATAAAAAGTGATTATGGTGGAGAGTTTGAAAATGATAAATTCACTGATTTTTGTGAAAGTAACGGAATTCTTCAAACATTCTCTACATGAAGAACACCCCAACAAAATGGAGTAGCTGAAATGAAAAATAGATCCTTGCAAGAGATGGCAAGGATAATATTGAGTGAGTACCGCCTCCCAAAGTATTTTTGGGTTGAATCAATGAACATCGCATGCTATATCATTAACAGAATCTTTGCTAGATCCATACTTAACAAAACTTTATTTGAATTATACCATGGCAAGAAACCAAATATTTCATATTTTTATATCTTTGGTTATAAGTGCTTCATTCTTAATAATGGCAAAGAAAACCTTGGAAAATTTGATAGTAGATCTGATCAAGGCATATTTCTGGGCTATTCCATTGTTAGTAAAGCATTGAGAGTATACAACCTGAGACTTAAGATTATAGAATAATCTATTCATGTTAAATTTGATGAATATACTAACTCTACAAAAAGAAATAGTGATTTTGATGATGAGACAGAAGATCTTCAAACAAGTATAGAGACACTGAAACTCAAAGATAATCAAGTAGAATCTCCACTATTAGAGACAATAATGGATGAAGCTAAACCATCCACAACAAAGGTAAATGAGAAAGGTAACTCATCTCTTCCCAAAGATTGGAGGTTTATGCATGTTCATCCTAAAAATCAGATAATTGGTGATGTGTTTGATAAAGTAAGAACTAGATCATCCTATCACCAAATATGTGGGAATTTTGCCTTCATTTCTCAATTAGAACCAACTTGCATAGACCAAGCATTAGAAGATGAAAACTAAATTTTAGCTATGCAAGAAGAATTTGATCAATTTGAAAGAAATGATGATGGATCAATTTAAAAGAAATGATGTGTGAACTATTGTCCCAAGACCAAACTATCAATCTGTTATAGGAACAAAATGGTTCTTTAGGAACAAACTAGATGAATTAGGAATTATGGTGAGAAATAAGGCAAGATTAGTTGCAAAGGGGTATAGTCAAGAAGAAGGTATTGGTTTTAAAGAGTCATACACCCTGTTGCAAGGATTGAAGCCATTAGAATACTTCTTAAATTTGCATCATATATGGATTTCAAGCTATATCAAATGGATGTAAAAAGTGCATTCTTGAATAATTTCATTAATGAAGAGGTGTATGTGGAATAATCACTTAGATTTGAAGATCCTTATTAAATAAATCATGTATTTAAACTCAAGAAAGCTCTTTATGGTTTCAAACAAGCTCCTAGAGCTTGTTATGAGAGGCTAAGCAAATTTTTGATTGAAAAAAGTTTTACAATGGGTAAAGTGGATACCACTCTCTTCATTAAGCAAGCAAAGAAAGACATTCTTATAGTTCAAATTTATGTTGATGACACAGTATTTGGTGCAACTAATGAAAATCTCTATCCAGAATTTTCTAAGACTATGCAGGGAGAATTTGAAATGAGCTTGATGTCTGAACTCAATTTCTTCTTGGGATTACAAATCAAACAACAGAAAGAAGGAATCTTGATTCACCAAGTCAAGTATACAAAAGAATTCCTAAAGAAATTCAATATAGAAGATGGTAAAAGATATGGAACATAAATGAGCATTTCAATAAAGATGGACAAAGATTAAAGAGGTAAATTAATATGTAACAAACTGTATAGAAGCATGATAGGATCATTATTATATTTAACTGCAAGTAGACTAGATATAATGTTTAGTGTTTGCATGTGTGCTAGATTTCAGTCAGATCCCAAAGAGTCACATGTAATTGCTATAAAAACAATCTTTAGATACTTTTAGACACACCAAACCTTGGTTTGTGGTATCCAAAAGGTTATGATTTCAATTTAGTAGGGTACTCAGATACAAATTTTGTTGGATATAAAGTAGATAGGTTGAGTACCTCAGGATTGTGTTAGTTTCTAGGAAGCATGATTATATCATGGTCTTCCAAAAAACAAACATCTGTAGCATTATCAACTGATGAAGTAGAATATGTAGCAACTGGCAATTGTTGTCTCAAATCCTTCAGATGAAGCAGCAATTAAATGATTTTGGTCTCAACTTTTTTGATATTCCCATAAGATGTGATAACACTAGTGCCATAAGTCTGACTAAAAATCTAGTCTTACATTCCAAAATAAAACATATAGAGATTAGGCATCACTTTATCAGAGATCATGTTTAAAATCATAATATATGCTTAAAATTTGTGCCTACTAAAAATCAATTAGCAAATATCTTTACTAAACCTCTTTTAGAAGATAGATTCAGTAAATTAAGAAGAAAATTAGGTGTTTTAGATCCAAATGCTTAAGTTAAAATTAGTAAAACATTTACAAAATATTTAAATGAGTCTCTTACTAATAACTTTGGCAAAAAACACTCTTAAAGAACAAATTTAAAAAATTGTGGTATTTTAGAGCTTTCAAAACAAGATTTCGGACTCTCCAAAGAAGGATTGAAAAGCCTCTGAAAGAAGTCTATTTCTCTGAAACTCTATATTGAAGCCTCTAATACATCATGGCCTCCAAATTAAACCTTTGGAGTCACTGAACCATCATGATCACTACCTCCAAAGATTGCATATCTTGCTTTCGGAGCCTCCAATAACATATTTTGGAGAAGCTAAAAATCCAAAATTCCATTTAACTGTTCAAAAACTTCCAAAAACCTAAAACCCTCTTTTCTAGAGCATCTAAAAGCATCCATTAGAGAAACCCCTCAACTTCCCTCCTATTTCAAACTCCTAAGCTCAAGCGAGTCTTCCACCATATCTTCTCCATCAACCTCTGAATCCCCAAATCTTTCCACTAAAATGGCAAGAACAAAATCAACTGATTCAAGCATCAAAAGGAAGGAAAGGGATGAAGCCTCAGAGATAGGAATCTCTAAAAGAGTGAGACAAGAAGATGACACATCTGAGGTAATTTTTCTTAATAAAAAAAATGCCTTCTCTAGATATCTTGAAAGGTATGAGAATAAGAAAATCGTCAAGGGTAGGGCATTCAATTTTGAAGTATTCGGAAAAAGAGGAATGAACTTGGAAGTATGCGAATGGTTTCATTTCCAAGGTTGGATTGATTTTCTAAGCTATAAAGAACCATGTTATCCTAGAATGGTGAAGGCCTTAATCAGCAATTTGAACTCAAATATATAAAAATCATGGATAGGAGAGATTGAGATAAACCTATCCCCTAATAATCTGAGCAGAGTCCACAATCTCCCTGGAATAGAAGAAGATCATGTTAAGTGGTCATCAAGTAGAGTAAGATTGTTCTCAGAATTGGCAGGAGTTGAAATAGATGCAAAAGAAAATTACTTATATGCCAGTCATCTAAGCCTAGATTATAAATTGGCATACACAATGGTGATAAATAATGTGTATCCAAAAATAGGAGCCACACACTCAATTTCAGAGAAGAATGCAAACGTGTTGTGGGCTTTGAAAAATAAAAAGAAGATAAACCTTGCACAAATCATAGTGGATCATCTATATCTAGTGAAATCTATAACTAGATTTTCACTTAAATATGGGATGGTCTTCATAAGAATTCTTAGAGATGAAGAAGAAGATTTGACTGGAGAGAAGAAAGAAGAGTCTAAAGACTCAGACATAGTTGATGAAAGAACATTAAAAAGAATGAGTTTTAAGAGGACATCACAAGGCTGGATTAGTTAAAAACCAAGAAAAATAGATCAACTGAAAAGATCTAGATCAAAAGAACAAGAATTAGAAAGTCCAACAAGACAGGAGACCCTGGGAGTTAGAGAAGAAGTCTCTAGAGAAGATCAAGGAAATGTCAGAGTACAAGGGTCAGAAAAAGTATTAAGAGAAGAAAATGAGATAATAGCAGCAGCCAACACTTCATTCGCTCCCATCTAATCTCCATCACCCATTAGACCCACTCATGCTCATCAACCATCCACCTCATCAATTCCCACTTTACAACCAATCCCACAACACCTAGAAGATAGACTAACAATGATTGAATACTATTTGTCTACACTAGCCCTTCAAATGAATAGAATGGATCATAATCTTTCTACTGCCATGTCATCTATGATCCTGAGGGCTGATAAGATTGACCAAAGACTTGATTATCTACAAGCTTTAGTGGAATCATTCAGAGGTCAAGCCTATCATCCTCACTTCTCACCACCTCATCCTCATTTTTCTCCACATCCAACTCACTTTCCATCACCTCCACATCATTTCTCACCAGTTAGAACCAACTCTCCAATAATAGTGATGTCTACTACTTCACTTTCACCTCTTCATCCATCATCATCCTTTTTCATTCCAGAGGTTGCTCAACCTATAAGTCAACCTCCTCCATCATAGCCATCATCATCAGTTCCACCATTGCAAGAGGATTATCTTACCAATCCTCATAGAGCTATTGTTAGATGTGGGAAGTATCCCACCATAGTACCTCTACCTAGAATTCACTTTCTTCCTCCAGGACCATCCATCTTTTTGGACTAGACTTTGATGAATCTCATTAGATCTGGAGAAGTAATCCTTGAACGAATTGAGGAAGTTCCACTAGAATGGGACAACCCTCTACTTCGTCCACCAAATTTCAAACCTCCTCCAGAATGGTTATATCCTCCTCCCACTCCTCCACAAACTCCACCACAAAGTCCTCCCTCTCAAAAGATAGTTGTTGATGATAATCCTGATTTTCTCCTTCATGTATTCAATCCAATCAGAATGACATATTTAGAGTTCCAGACTAGGTCAGAAATTAACTTTGAAGTTCTTAGGATGTTCCTTTCATAGTCCATTCATCTATCTCCTCAAGAATATCTATTTCCTGAATTTGAGGATCCTCACACTCTCCATAGGATTCAACTTCTTCCAAATCCTCCATTAGCTCCAAAGAACCACAAAATTCACATTCCTAATAAAGAGTCAATCATTGAAATATACACTGAAAAACTTCTTCAAATGCTACTAGTATCAAGACCTCCTAGAAAGTGTTTCCATCTCCCTCAAGTCCTCTTCAACTCTTTCTTATCATTGAGGAAGAAGTCTCATTTTATAATTTTGCTAATCTAGAGGCCATTACTGACAATCTGCCTCTTCCATATCCTTAGATGGATGACACTTCTATTCAATATAAGATAAGTTAGAAACAGTCTCAATCAATCCTTGTCCCAAAACCAAAAACCGCACCTCCACCTTCTATTAAAGCAAAAACTAGAAAACCACTTGCTATCCCAAAACTAAAACAAACTCTAGTGTCCCAAAACTAAACAAACTCCAACACCAAAAATAACTAGAAAACCACCTCCTATCCCAAAACCATGACCTTCTACTCCCTCATCTCAGCCATCTTGTTCTAAACCTAAGAGGAAGCCAATAATTCCACCTCTTAAGGAACACAAAAAGGCTCTTTTTGAAAGAATAACCATGTACTATCATGAGTATATAGCTAGGATGAATGCAAATATAGAAAATCTCTTGAAAGGACTTCCTGCAGTCTTTCCTTAACTACTGGATCCAAAATTTTGAGAGAGAATTAATTTTATCTATGTATCAAGCTGTGGAACTACAACTTATACCTATGAACCTCCTGTAGTAGTTCTCAAGGATCCATTTTTCATCCCATCTCCTCCACCAAAAAGGCCTAAAACATCCAAGACTTCTCCTACACCATCAACTTCTCAACCCAAGCCACCTCTTCCACCTCTCAAAGATATCTTTCTCAAGACCTACCAGAGAAAAACCAAACCACCCAAGTGACATTGCTGCCTTTTTGCACTTTCTCTTTGATGTAATTTTTGATTATACATTTTTGTAATTTCTTTGATGTATATACATTATAACTAATTTTTTTTTTATCAATGACAAGTTCAATAAATATGCATTTATTTCATGATTGCACATGAATATTACTTATTTTCACCTTTTTGATTATGATAAAAAGGGGGAGAAAATGTGAATGTACAAATAGGGAGAATTTATGTATAAACTAAAATGAATGAAAATTTCTGTTGATATGAATGAAAATTTCTATTGTATGAAATACAATTAAAATAATACGCATCAATTCAAGGGGAGCTACAATGAATTAGTCAATAGAAATTTTACTAAAATACCTACAAAATAAGTTGCTTTAAATTTTCTGTTAGACAAGTTTGAAAGGTATATTACTCATTATTTTGTTATCATCAAAAAGGGGGAGAATATTGAACATACTATCTTAAAACAAGCTTGATTTTGATGATGAACATTCTTAACCAAGTATGTTTTGATGATGAGCAAAGACATGAGTGAAGCACTAAGGTATTAAAAATTCATTATCAAGCATTTTGCAGAAATGTTTATAATCTTAACTTAAGAATAATCTTCATAATGATCAAAGTAAGAAACCAAGTAATTGCTCAGAATCACAAAATCAAAAGCTTTGGATTCAGCAAGGAAGTCTCGGAGCCACTGAAGCACTTCAAAGATAGGAAAATAATGCCAAAAGTATTTAAGACACTTCAGAGTCACGAATACATAGGCTTTGGGATTAAGTCATTTCTCTTTGAATTCAACAAAATGCTCTTTGGAAGACACAACTCATCGGAATCAAAAGATAAATACTTCAGAGATAGTGAACTCCTTCGGAGTCATCATCGAAGCTTAGATTTAATGCTTCGGAGTCACTAATATACTTACTTCAGATACAAACTAGACTTTTAGAGTTAAATCAAGCTCTCCAAATGAAGCCAAAATAGTTTCAAAGTCGACAAGGTATTTCAAAAACAAAAATATATTTCAGAGTCACCGAAAAACTTACTTCGGAAATAGAAAAAGTGCTTTCGAGTCACGGAGTCACAAAGTCAACTACTTCAGAGTCGGCCTCCATGATCCCGAAGCAAGCCATTTCAATAATGCCATTTTGGAGCCTTCAAAGATCACTTTCGATGCATCTGAAGTAACGGTGACCTACTAAGCTGTGCGGAAACTTTATGAGTCATTTACAACTTCGAAGGATCTGATGTTAGTTCATGGCCTCCGAAATAGCACTAAGCATACAACGGTCTTAAATTCGAAAATTTCTCGTCAAAGGCCCTAACAAAATCTCAGAAATCTCAAATATAAAAGGAGTTAAGCGATATTGAAGAAAATATAGTTTTTTACATTGAAAATCAAAGAGAGCATTTATAAAAGACTTTAAGGCTTTTCTTCCACATTTTTCAGCTCCATTGCAATTCATTTAGAGAAGCATTCAAAGCCATTCATCCACTCAACAAAATTTGGAGATCTAAATCCTATTGCATGTATTATTATATTATTTGTGTTTATTGCGTTCCAACTTTGTACACTATCAATCTATTAGAGCCATTAATATTTGTACACTTTCATTTTTGCATATCTTTGCAAGTTTATTAACTTGCATCTGTGTAGTGAAAGCAAGTAGGACACTTCCTGAACACTTGTATAAGTTTGTTGGTGAGCTTAAAAAACTAACTTATATAAGTTTGTTAGTGAGCTTAGAAAACTAACAAGTGTTAGTGGAACCTGCACTTAGCAGAAAAGGCTAACTTAGAGAAGTGTAGGAACCCAAGTGAAGGGCCGAACCACTATAACAATTCCTATCTAAGTGCATTGTTTTATTAATCTCTTCTTTAGTTTTGTACTTGAATCTTCATTTGGCCAAAAATTTTAAAGACTCAATTCAACCCGCTCCCCACTCCCCTCTTGTGTCACCATCTGAACAGGACCAACATAAAGTACCTTATGAAACTTGACCACATACATGACTTTAAAGTAGCTATCATGACTCTTAAGCTTGGAATTCCTACTCTGAATGTCCCTTTGAAAAACTTTGGACTTCTTGAACTTGCTTCTGAACTTTTCAGATTTCTCTGAAACTTCTAAAATGATTTCTCAATTCCTTAATTTGATTTCGGAGTCCTTTATAAGCTTTAATTTTCAGCAACTTGTTCTTTCTCTTTAAGGTCCATTGCATTGCTTCTTTCTACTCATTGATTTTTCTATGTTTTCATCACCTTTCTTACATTTACATACTTATAAATGAACATAAATAAAAACACATAAATCCACTAGAAAAACTCAAGAACAAATCAACAATCGGCTTGAAAGATATAATAAAAGTGAACAAAATTCACTTATCAAATACCATCAAACTTATCATTTTGCTAGTCCTCAAGCAAAACAAAACTAATCACTCAACATAAAACATTTTCAAGAAAACATAAAACTCAAACACCAATTAGGTTTAGTTTTTAGAGATTCTCAGAATGATTTCATATGCATATAGCTTAAAAAATTCCAAGATACAATGCATATCTAGAATTTCAACTTAAACATTGCCGTAACTTACTCTTGATTCCTTATGTGTGTGAAATAAATATAACCAATATCATTCAATCACCCATGACTTGGATGGATTCATACAACTATAAGAACCTATTGACTTTTGGATTTAAAACTCCATAAGCTCATCTTTCCCATCATTCTTCACTAATGTTGATAACTCAACACCAAGAATCAATAGGTCTTATTAAGCTTGTAATGGGACCATGGGTCAACAAACAAAGAAAAGTATAAAAGATTCACAAAGTAAGAGAGAAAAATGCAAATTCACATCACAATTGACTGCATTCTCTATCTTTTCTTCCCTCCTTTTTAAAAGCTAGTGGGTTGTATTAATACTACACTCCCAAACTTATTTTCTTTTGATTTCCTTTGGGATGTGATCCCCCCATTTGTATAGTGAATCTCTCCTAATTCTTCTCTTTTTGTTATTTTTTTAGCATTTTACTTTATACACCCGCAAACTTTTCTTCTTTCAATTACTTTCATCCTACTTTAACAACTTCAAGAATAAAATATGTCTCTTGCAAAGGATAGAGATGGTTTTTCATGCTTATAGGAGATTAGAATGATAAGGCTAGAGAAAGAAAAGGAATGGCGGTCTATCACGTGCTTTGCACATACCATGCTTTTATTAAGTCTCAAAGGGGATACTAGTAACATGAATATACTAGGTTATCTTGAAAGGTACAAACTGATCAAAGAGTGCCTAAATCATTTTTTGAGTGATTTTTCATCTAAAATTTTGCCTTGAACAATGATTAAAACAAGTTTTGGAATCTCAAATAAGTCATGGTCAACCACTTGCATAAAATTTTTCTTAGTACTCAATTAATAAAACAATATGGCTATGTGGTGTTTTGTCGTAGGTAACCAAATTTAGAACCTATACTCCAATTAAATTACCTAGTTTTATCCGATGCAAACAAGAATGGGGGATTTTGAGTGTAATGAAAACAACATTGTAAAAGAGCTCAATCAAAAAAACAAACCTTGGTTTAAGTCAACATCCACCATTAGAATCTTATAACTAATCATTGATGCAAGTATAAATCAATTCACACTTTGAATATTCACCATTGGAAATATTTTTCCTATCTCTCCTTTGACATAATTAATTAGAAATTAGCATTCTAGTTAACCCTAACTATTAAACAACCCCAGGCTATTGCTAAAGGTTTAATCTAATAGTAGCTTTAAGATTTGTAAGGATTGGTGAAGTTAAATAACATAAGCACTAGTAGTTGCATTTAATTTAGTCAAAAATTCTTCCTAAGATTTAATAACTACTATTAGCAGCAAATCATTAAATCTTAGTTGCTTCATAAGTTAGAGAGATCAAATAATCGCGGATTTGATATCCCATTGAGCAATAGATTACAATGAATAATAAACTAGTAAGCATTCCTAGCAATTAAACACAACAATCATGATCATAAACACAGAGGAATATTCAATACTCAAAGCATAAATTGAATAATGAACACTATTTAGATTCATAGTATATTGATTATGAGGCTTCAGTTTCCCTTAACCAAGTATAAAAAATTGGCCACACAAGGCCATGAAAACACAAAGATAAATAAGATAAAGAAGAAAAGAGAGAAGAAATGAATTTCCCATGCAAAAAGCTGTGTTTCCTACATTTTTCCTTCCTTAAATAACCTAAATTAGGTTTATTTTGTGTGTCCATATGGTTTATCAAGTTGCTCTTGTGCAAAATAATCAAAAAACACTAAAAATAAGTCACTTTCACACTTGCATTGGCCTTGCGGCGCTACATTATGGCACCTCAGCGCCCAAATTGCTATCCAAATGCAACTTGCATTATTTGCGCCCAATTCACTATTCACAAGAGATAGGTTTATAGTTTTAACCATATCTTCTCATATAATATCAGAATAATATAATTCTTGATGAATTAGAGATATATCTTCAAAGGATACAACTTTCATGTTGAGCACATGTTCCAAATAAGCCTTTATCTATGTCAAAATTTGGCTACAAGTGACTCCTTGTGTCATATTCAGTAGGTCTGAAGTCTAAGATAGTTACAGTATTTTAGACATAAATTGCTTGTATGATATCCAAATCCTATGATCCTTAATTATTTGGATAGATAATTTGAAGGTATGAACCTTCCATGACACTTTTGCTGAGTTAGTCTCTATCTCTACCAAAAATGGCCTTGAAATGATGCTAAAACTATCTAAAATCATCCAATCAGCTTTGTTTTACTCCTAACAACTCCATTTGTTTCCCAAATCAAAATATAAAAATAGTGAGTGCATTTGGCATCAAATAAGTGTAAAACTACCAAGTATTAAGGAAATAAAATATGACCTTTTACATTGTCATCAATTTCCCCCACACTTGACTTTTGCTCGTCCGTGGGCAAAACTCAAATTCACTTTCCAAAAAGAATATTAAGGTTGCAATTATCATAAATAAATAACAACCAAACTCTTCAAAACTCATAACGTATCATGAAAAAATCATTCTTACACAACTTAGAATCACTTATTAAGCATTTTCTCTTGAAGATGGATTAAACTAAATAAGCAGACCCTCACAGAAATAAGAACTCCACTCTCATGTATTTGGAGGGTATATGTTTTGCTTAAATTCATTCCAATGGAAATGATCTGCCCTAAGTTTGCATATCTTCTAATTCTCCACCACTGAGACCACAAGCATATCATGAATCATAAGGACTTTTCAAAGGTTATAATAGGGTTTAAGATCAAGGTGATAAATATTTTGAAATGTAGCTCAAAGCCATTGAAACTAGTGAGGTATAAATAAATAAACTCAAGCTTAATATACAAGACAGGTAAATCACTCATTTCATTCAGAATCTTCCACCTTTGAATATATGATGTAAAAAGAACCCTTCTTTTGGAATTTTGATATTTTTTTCTTTTTCTTTCTTTTTTTCTCATTTTTTTTTCTTTCGATCTCACAATTTTGAGAATAATAATATGTTAAATTTTACCGATCATAGCCATACCATAAACTCTGACACCCCCATAGTTATTTCTTGTATACCCATACATAATAATGAGCAATGCTCAACTAGCTCTACAACGTGGGTAATGGCATTATTTTTTAGGTTTTAAGCTTATAACATGGGTTCATAATAAAAGTCTATAAAGCTCAAAGGGGTTTAACAAAGAAAAAAATTGGTCATAGGGTAAGCTATTTGGCTCATATAGCTCATAACAAAGATGATCTTAATCATGTTCATGTATGCATGTATCAATGTGATCTCAAAGACAATCAATGCAAGTTCTAGAGAAACAAATCCATGGGAGAATATCTCTCATGAAAGAAAAGAATGAGATTGATATGAATGCGTCAATCAAAAGGCTCAAAATCTTACCAGCTTTTGTCTACGAAATTTTGTCATCACCATTCTCAAGGAAAATAACTAGACTAAGTGATTATATATTGAAAGATTACTTATTCAATAATGTTATAAATTTTTCAATTTTTCAAGCTTAATTGAATCTTACTCATGACATCCACAACCACAAATTGTTTTCAACTCTCTCTTTCTCTCTCTCTTTTTTTTTTTTTTTTGAAAACAAAAGCACACAACCTAAATCCCCTTCCTCACACTTAAAACTTTCATTGTCCCAATGTAAGATGAAATTCAAAGAAGAGATAAAAAATCAAAATAGAATTACAAAAATAAGAAGAAAATAATATAAAGAAACACAACTCCCCTTGGGTTGCCTCCTAAGCAACACTTTTGTTTATAGTTATTGGCTCAACTTAATGCTTCTTTCTTCAATTTGGAGCAATTGCATTATGGAAATAATGAAGCATGCATGTGAGTGGGATAAATCCACTAATATCTGTACTTATCCAACCAATAGCCCTCTTATGCTTCTTAAGAACTTGCACAAGTTTCTCTTCTTGTAGTGCACTAGGTTTGCTGGAGATGATCACTAGTAAGGTTTCTCCATCTCCAAGGAACACGTACTTGAAATGATTGGGAAGCAACTTCAAATCTGAAATAGAGGCCTACAAAACAAATGGTAAAAGGCTTTTGTTAGAAACTGATGACTCAATGTAAGGATCGTTACCTAATTGTTGTAACTTCAGAAAGTTCTCCAAAGCTACAATAGTTTCCTACAAATCAGTACTCATGGCCAACTCCTCATTCTCTTTTCCAAGATACTTACTAATATGGCAACTTCCAATTCATCTTTGCCATCAAGTTCAAAAACTTCCTGTGTACAAGAATCAATTACATCAATAGAGTAAACAAGATCATCATCATCAGGATAATTCATGGCATCGTAAATGTTAACTTAATAATTTCACCATGAAATTCCATGGTAAGTGTGCCACTATGAATATCTATCTTAGTCTTGGATGTCTTTAGGAATGGTCTTCCTAACAAAATAGGACTAGTTTGATCACCATTTTACATATCTAGTATATAAAAATCTACAAGAAAAACCAAATCATTTACAAGAACATCCTCAACTACATCTTTAGGATAGGTATTGAATTTATCAGCCAATTGAATCGTAACACTAGTTTTATTCAAAGGTCATAGTTTTAAAGAAGCATATAAAGAATATGACATGACATTAATAGAAGCTCCTAAATCTAATAGGCCTCTTCAAATCTAGTGTTACTTATCATGTAAGGGATATTAAACATACCTGGATCTTTGCACTTTATAGGAAATTTTCTTTGAATGACTGTAGAAACATTCTCCCCTGCTCTTACCTTCCCTTTAAGTTTCTATTTCCTTTTTATTATGCACAGTTCTTTTAGGAATTTAGCATAATGAGGTACTTGTTTAATGACATCAAAAAGTGGAATATTCACTTTGCATTTATGAAAAGTCTCAAAGAGATCTTTATATTGCTTACCTTTTCGAGATTCTGGCAACGCTTGAGGAAAAGGAGGTACTGACTTATTTACATAAAGAAGTGGAAACTTACATTGAGTCATGTCATTTTTATTGGAAATGTTCTTGTCTGCAATAATACCTTTCTCCTTTTCTTGGTTCATTAGTGTAGTAGTTGCCATTATTGGAATCTCAACTTCTTTACCAATTCTCAAAATGATCACACTCATATTTTCTCTTATATTTACCAATGTTTGAGAGGGCAATTTTCCCAAACTTTGTGCTTCTATCTGATTGTTTGTGGTTGCCATCTAACTTACCTAGTTCTCCAAACTATGAATGTTAGCTTTCATTTCCTATTGAAATTGCAAAGTATTAGTAGCAAGAGACTTAACAATATCTTCTAAAGACATACTAGAGTTCAAAGTTTGTCCCTGTGGTTATTATAGAGGGGGATATGACTATTTATACTACTGGAAACTTGACTGGTTTTGAGTCATGGGCTGATTTACTTATGGGTTCCCATAGTTGAAATTGGGGTGATCCCTCTATCCTGAGTTGTACATGTTTGAATAAGGATCATATCTCCTTTGTGGTTGTTTAGAAGAACCACCCATCGCATTCACTTGCTCAATGGGCTCCTCTTGAAGAGTTGGGCACATGTCAGTTGGATGCCTTACAACTGAACAAATTCCACAAACTTTTGCCATTTACATATTACCTATAACCATTTGACGACAAGAGAAGTTAGACCTACAATTTGCTATTCAAGGGAGGAAATACTTACCTCATTATTAGGCTTGGATAAGGAGTCAAGCCCAGTGCCAAATTGATATGAGTTGGCTACCATATTTGCAATCAAGTTTCCTTCTGCTTTAGGAGTTTTATCCACCAAAGCTCCTCCACTAGTGGCGTCAATCATGCTCCTGTCAGTGGGTAGAAGGCTCTCATAGAAATACTGGATGAGCAGCTACTCACTAATCTGATAATGGGGGTAGCATCACATGATTTTTTGAAATGCTCCCAATATTCATATAGGGATTCTCCACTGTGCTGTATTACACCACAAATTTCCTTTTGAATGTTGGCTACCCTAGAAGCTGGGAAATATTTTTTCAAAGATAACCTCTTCATCTCATTCCATGTTGTAATGCTCCCATATGGTAAATAATAGAGCCAATCCTTAGCCAGATCCTTCAAAGAGAATGCAAAGGTTATCAATTTTATTTACCCTTTAGTCACCACTGTGGGCTTTATACTCATACATACCACATGAAACTCCTTTAGATTCTTATGGTTAAATTCACTAACAAGACCATGAAAAGTGGGCAAGAGATGTATTAGTCCAGATTTTAATTCAAAATTAATGGTAGCATTTAAAGTAAGAAACATTATGCATAAGGGTTGTTGATTCAAATCAGGGGCAACAAGCTCTTTCAAAGTTTGATTTTCAGCCATGACTTTCTCCTCTTTAGAATTTATCTAAGCTTCACTCCTTAACCTGTGCAAAATTCTCTCTATTTCTGGTTCGTATTGCAAATCACCTTGACTAGAAGATTGGGTAACAACCATAAATAATCAAAGAAACTATAATAAAAGCTAAAAATAAACAAGGATTTTTTTTTTGAAAATTGCAAAAACAAAACAAGGATCACAAAGCGAAAATGTCTGTTAGAATTACTCCCCAGCAACGGTGCTAAAATTTTGGTGTGCTATCATAGTTAACCAAATTTAGAACCTATACTCCAGTTAAATTACCTATAGTAGTGCAAGTAAGGGTCAATCCCATGGAGAGTATCTAACCTACTTTTATGTGATATGAATAAGAATGGGGGGTTTCGAGTGTAATGAAAATAACATTGTAAAAGAGCTCAATCAAATAAACAAACCTTAATCTAAGTTAACATCCACCATCAGAATCTTGTAACTGATCATTGATGCAGGTATAAATCAATTCACACTTTGAATATTCACCATTGGAACTATTTTTCCTATCTCTTCTTTGACATAGTTAATTAGAAGTCAGCGTTCTAATTAACCCTAACTATTAAACAATAGTGTGATTTTTTAACTGAGAAGGGCTTTAGGAAAGAAAAGAAGAAGACTGCTGCACTAGAGAAGAAATAGACCCCAAACCAGTGCTAAAGGTTTAATCTAATAGCAATTTTAAGGTTTGTAGAGATTGGTGAAGCTAAACAACACAAGCATCAATGATGAGCTCATAATATACCATGTTTTATTACCTAAATTCACATATATTTTGGATAATCTTTTGATGTAAATGTAGTGGATTCCAATAAATTTGTACTTAATTTGGTTATTACTTGATAAGTAAATTATATGTTGATTTAGTATGTTTATCTACAGAGAGTTAAGTGCAAGAAATGAAAAAAAATATGGAAGAAATAAGGTGAGAAACGAGATAAGGAATGGAGTTTGGATGATGAACAAGTAGCTAAAAAGTAAAGATTACAAGTTGAAGAAGTTAAATGTGAAGAAAAGCACCACTTTGACACAATTTCTAGTACCAATTGAGACGGATTCAGCTCAATTGCTCAACGTATGAGTTTTATCCCTTGAAGTTATCTATTCAAAAAATCAAAAAATCATAGGATTTGAATTTAAAACATGGAAGTTATGGCCAAAATACTATAACTATTTTAGACTTCAATTCTGCTGACAAAAATTTTGGATGTGAAGAAAATGACATCACTTGTGGTCCAATTTCAAAATATTTGTAGGATGATTTGGAAAACATGTTCAATATAAACATTATAGATCTCGAAGTTATCCTTCTACATTAAGAATAATGCAATTATAAGATTGTATGAGAAAATTATAGTCAAAACAGTGCGAGCATCTCTAGTGGACAACAACTTAGTGCCGGTGACACCAGTAGTGACCCTAATATTAGCAGAATTTCTAATAAGTGCGTAGAGGGGGGTTTTTAAGTAAGGAAGTTAGGGTTTTTGAGATATCTTTTCCCTTCCATTTGGAGAGTTCTTTTAGAGTGTTATGAGGTCAAAATCTTGGAGTTTCTTGTGGAGAAGAAGGGGAGATTACGAGTAAACAAGAGGAGGAAGAAAGGATGTTCTTCATTGTGATAATCTTGTCAAAGGGAGTTGTTTATGTTTTTATTATGAAATAAATCTATTTTTCTAGGGTGAAGATGTAACCCTTTTTGATATTCTTTGTTAGTGGATTATTGATTATTAATGGCTATATGATCTTGTTTCATTCGTGATGTTATTTGAAATAATTTAATTTTTTTATTGCTTGATCACCAATATTATGAGTTAGATTGATTATCCAAGCATGGTTAAGGTAGACACCATATGCTAAACAATGAGATCCCTTGAATGCAAATTATAGATGGTTAAGGTAGATACCATATGCTAAACGATAAGCTCCCTTGAATGAAAAGGATAGATGGTTAAGGTAGACACCATATGCTAAACCATGCTATTTTGGTTCATTATGTTCTTGAGCTTAATGGGTTTTCACCTCAATTATGCTACACACCATAGGTAATTAGAATGAGTGAAAACACTTGATTTAAATCTACACACACCTAATGGTAATAATCATATTTTTGAAAGAACGAACCCAAGTGAGGCATTGAATCCACTATTCCAGTAGCAAAGGGTTATTATCTAGTGGTGAAATCAGATCCCTAGACTTTTGCATCTTGCTAATCTTCCTGCATTATTTTTATTCATTAATTCGCTTGCATTCCATTAAGTTTCTGAAATTCTAAAATTATACTAAACATTATTCCATGTTTATTTTGTTATAAATACATTTTTTTAAGGCTAGGATAATTCAGTATCTAGAATTAATTAAGTTTGTTTGACCCTTCTCTATGGGATCGACCCTTGCATTGCACACTATACTGCTATACATTCATATACTTGCAAGAAATTATATTTTGAACCATCAAGTTTTTAGCGCCATTACTTGGTAATGGTTCCAAATTGATTTGATTAATTTAGTTACATTTTTGTTTTTCCTTGTTGTAGGTTTATTGTATTTAGAATATCTAATTATTTCTTTCTTTATTTTTTGTTGAGCTATGATTTCAAGGAAGAAGAATAAATGGGAGAACACTGCTCAACAAGCACAACAGCTGATGAAAGAGTTTGCATGCCCTACCATAGGAAGATAGCCTTCATGCATTGTTTTAAATGAAAATGCCAGGAACTATGAATTAAAGCATATACACTTTGACATGCTTTCTTCTTTTCATGGTTTTGCTGCAAAAGATCCTTTAACATTCATGTGTGATTTTTATGTAACTATCCAAACCTTTCCCTTGCAGGGTCTAATTGAGGATCAACTATGAATGAGATGTTTTACATACACCTTGAAAGATGTACCAAAAACTTGGTTATGACATTGAATCCTGGTTCACTTACCACTTGGGATGCAGTTTACAACAAGTTCATTGGTAAATTCTATTCTCATGCTAAAACTATAGAACTAAGAGGTAAGATAACAACTTTTGCTTAGATGGAAGGTGAAGCATTCCATGAGGCATGAGAGAGATTTAAAGCACTATTGACTCAATGTCCTCACCATCGTATTCCTTTAGAGTTGCTAATTTAATTTTTCTATGATGGATTGATACAACCATTCCAAGCCTTGATTGATAATGCTGTAGGAGGACCATGTGAGAAAAGACTCCAGAGGAGACATATGAACTATATGAGATGCTTGGGGCGAACTCATAACAGAAAAATGTTAAAGGTAGGTCGAAAGGAATGTATGAAGTGAAATTTAAAACTGCGATTTCTATGCAGATGTCAGAGCTTGCCAAGCAGATGAAGATGATGTGCTCCATGGTGATAAATAAGAAATAACCAATTTTCACTAAGGTATGTTCTGTTTGTGGTATTTCTGGTCATTTATACAATGGTTGTCCTTTTAGGTAGAGTTTTGCAGAAGTTTTAAGACAAGCCAATGCGATGAATTTCTACAACCAACCACCCCTTGATGATCTATTTCCTGGTTGGAAAAGTCATCCCAATGTTTCATGGAACAATGATCCGATTCAGACTCAATCCGGAATGTGTTTTTAATCAAAGAAACCTTCTCTTGAAGAAACATTGCAAAGTTTTATCCAGGCAACCTAAACTCAGTTCCACAACAATGAAATGAGGTTCCAAAATATTGAAGTTTCTAGAATGTGGAGGCATCCATGAAGATGATAGAGACTCAATTGGGGTAAATTGCATAGGTTGTGTAAAGTCACACATCTAGAAAGCTATCAAGTTAGCCTAAGTAAGTGAAAGCAATCATAACATTATGAGGTGGTAAGGTGATACATGATAAAGTTGGTGATGTGATTAATGATTCCAATATCTTTGCAATTAATGAGGAGGAGGTGAATGGAAGGAGAACTATGCTTCCAATTCTTAACCCTCCACTCAACTACAAGCCACCACCACCTTATGATCCTCTTATCCCACTTCCTAGGCATTTGGAGTTAAATAAAGTTGTTGAAAAACCTTGTGATGGCAATGAGCAAATTCTGGCGTTAGATATTTTTCCACAAGAAAAAGCTGGTGAGATAATTAAAAATTCTAATGAAGGCTCAGAAAAGGAGGAGATTAAAGAAAAATCTGAATTGGTG
>JAYJMB010088130.1:0-64714 GCA_036873735.1 Pouteria campechiana
TATTTAGGAATCAAATAGGTGCAAAAGATGAAGTATTAGGAGAATAAAATATGACATTTTGCATTCTCATCATTGGGGTTTCTCTGATACCATTTTCTAATTGCCCTAATTTCTACAAAAAATGGGACAGAGTCCCTCCTAAAAATGGGACTATCCACCTAGGGTACAAGCATACAACATTTGTAACAATATATTTTCTCCATTAAAATTCATAAATAAGCAATAAAACAGTCCATAATTTACCTTTACAACACCTCTAACTCCACAGGCTCCTCCTAGGACCGCGACTATATCATGATGGTAATGCATTCACTTCTCCACTATACACATCTGTCCCCATACATCATCCACATCATACTCTATTATTAAACTGATATGTCCATAAATTTCAACCAGACACCATTGAATCTTTAGTACATGATATACATCATTAGATATTAATTAATTACAATCACCCATATACATAAGATGAAAATTTCTCAATTTTGATATAATTTTAAAAGCATACAGTCAACTATTATGCTCCATATAACCTTTCCTTTTCTCTGGTCTTGACCTGTCAACTAAAAGAAATTTAAAAAAAAGAGTGAGTCCAAGCAAATTCAGTAAGTAGGTGTGAAATTAAAAAAAAATTAACAAACCAAGGATCAATCAAGCATCCTAAAATTTATCCACAATTGCAAGCCATTATATATAACAATCCATGCCATCCAAGCATGGCCATATTCTAATATATAACAATTGAATACACTATTTGAATCCATATTACAAAACAATCACATCCATTCATGCCTTTTGGGATAATTTCATATCCTTAACTCATATATTTAAATATTCATACATAAGGACAATCAAAATGATCACAAGCATGGGATGTCTACTATCTCCTTTGTCCACACATTAAGTAGAAAATAATATCATTGCACAAGTCACATAACTTGGGACTTTCACTAATTTCACTTCACAAGTACAATTACCAATCACATGACAGTATTGAGATATTCACAATTCCATTTAACTCACACACACAATCAATCCTTTACACATGCACTTATCATTGTAACCTCAGAATAAACATGGGATATCAGTTTCTTATTAAATCATCATAACAAAATAATCATGGCATACTTATTATTCCTTAATAACCATTGAATCCAAAATACACAAGCTCATTACAGTACAATGGGATATGCATTTTCCCTTCAACCATTCATGCAATCATACAAGTACACCTACTTGCCTATACAAGGAGTCCTTAGACTTGACTCTTCGAATCTATGTTCCATCCACCCTATACAAAACATATACATCAAATATATAATATGCATATATCCACATGATAATTTCTTATCGACACAATGAAATACACTAACCAATTGCCAAGATTTAACTATAAATGAATGTACACATAAACTCTAAAAATTGTATCTCAATTCCTACAAATCTATTTTATCCCCAAATTCTTTGGTAGGCTCTAAACATTATAAATAAAATATTAGCAAAATTAAATTTAAAATATGTTAAATTGAGCATATTAAAAATAAAATATGAAAATTCAAAAAAAATGGGCAAAATTATTTTAGCTCTATTTCACCCTAAAATTTCTCCATAGGTGCCAAACAATATAATTAACCTTGTTGCAAAATATCATGTCAAAATACCTTAAATTGAACTAATTAAAAATGAATTACAAATATCACAGAAAATTAGGCAAAGTAGCGAATTGGGTGAAATTCCAGTTATTTATTTCCCAAATTTTTTTGGACATCAAACGTTGGAATTTTTCCATGAAGATTTTTAGATTTCTAGTCCAACATATGTAAAATAACCATGTATTTTTATTTTTGCAAACTAACATCACTAAATTAGTTTTTAATCCACGTAAGGGGGCGTACTCAGTAGTAATTGTTTTCAACGTATTATTCACGTGCCATTTTTCAATCTGTTTTCATTAAAATTTTATTAGAAAACATATATGGTGAATCATGGTAATAATCATGGTTACATGAATTATATTAAACATCATCAATTCAATCTAAAATATGTTCAAAATTATTAAATACACATGCCCAAAATGTGTAGTAGCTGGTTATCCACAATTTAAACTAGTTGAAATGCCTGCTTACCTTATTTATTTATGATGATTTGTGCTACCCTTAAATCCCAAAACAAAACCTTAATAACCATTTAATCCCCTTCCAAAATGATAGTTTAATCAGTGGGAAAAACTGTATTAAGTAATTTAAAGGCATATAATTTTAATGAAATTCTAAAAATTTTAGTGTAACTCCCCCCAAATGGGTGCACAAATTTTCAACTAGATTTTATACAAAAATTTCATACTTTTTAGTACATTTTCTCCCCATTTTTGTCAGAATCAAAAAGGTGAAAAGAAACAAAATGAATTTACATATCCTATCATGAACAAAATGTATTATAAACATAAGTAATTACAAGAAAAAAATTACATTAGAGAGATAGCAAAAAAAAATGCAAAGGCGGCAGAATCAGCGAGATGTTTGGGTTTTTTCTTATAGGTTTTAGAAAAGGGTTCAAGTTTAAGTCAAGAGGTTGATTGTTTAGGAGACGACTTGGGACTTTTTAGTAGAGGAGGTGGAATAAAAAATGGATTCTTTAGGATTGTTTAAGGGGGTTCATGGGTATATGCAGTGGGTCCATAGTCAGTTACATAGATAAAATCAATGCATTCTCGAATTGTTAGATCTAGTAACTCAGAGACGAATACAGGAGTCCCTTTTAAGAGGGCTTCGATATTGGCATTCATTTTGGCTATGTACTCTCAATGGTACATGGTGATTCTAGAGAGAGTAGTATTTTTGTGTTCCTTTGGAGGTGAAATTCTTGGCTTCCTCTTGGGTTTTGGAGAAGATGACTAGGTTTAAGGTTTTGGTTTTGGGATAGCAGGTAGTTTTCTAGGAGTTTTGGCTTTGGTAGAAGGGGGTGGAGTAGGTTTAGGTGAGGAGGATTGTTGAGAATATCTTGTCCTGAGTCTGTTTTAGATGAATGTATCATTGAGCTGAGGATATGGAAGAGGGAGATTATAGATTGGCATTTGAGTAGTATGTGAACTCTTCCTCAGTAATGAAAATGTTATTGAAAGGTCTTGATGGAGAAGGAAATGTATTTCTGAGTGTGCTTGATGTTGGGAGTAAGTGAAGAAGTTTCTCAGAATAACTTTGAAGGATTGACTATTTATTAGGATATTGAAATTTGTGGTCCTTTGGAATCAATGGAGGGTTGGAAAGAAGTTAAATCCTATGTAAAATGTTAGGATCCTCAAGTTTTGAGAATGACAGTTCCTGAGGGGATAGAATGATAGATTGAGAGAGACACATCCTAACAACTTCAAAGTTGATTTTTTATTTACTTGCAAACTCAAAAAATGTCATCCTAATTGGATTTTAGATGCAAATAAGAATGTTAAGATTATTATCAAATGATTTTGGAGGAGATTGTGGAAGACTTTGTGGAGGGGTTTATGGAGGAGTTAGAGGGCTTCTCCACTTTTTGATGATTTGAAGGTGTATTCCATTATGGAGGAATTTTTTCAATTCATTCAAGAATGACTTCACTTGATCAAAAGAGATCCTTTAGGGTCCAATCCAGCCATATTGCTGGCCCTAGGGGAAGGAAATTGATTCTATGAAATGAAACTATGAAGTATTTTCCATATCTAACAAGGGCTCTATGAGGATTGGAAAGGTAATCCTGAGGCAGGTTTGAAAAGACTTCAGTGTTTGGAACTTATGGTGGTTGTGTTGGAGGAGGGGAAGAAATGATTTTAGTAGGTTGACTCACAGGTTGAGCAACTTCTAGAATTGTAAGAGATGATGGATGAGGAGACTATGGGGGGGAAGACATCACTGTTACGAGAGAGTTGGTTCTAAATGGAGATATATGGAGGTGAAGACAAATGAGTTGGAGGTGGAGAGAGATGAGGATGATAAGTTTGACCTTTAAATGACTCTGCTAGTGATTATAGAGAGTCAAGTCATTGATCGATCTTATCAGCTCTTAAGATCATAGATGACATTGCATAGTATTGTCAACATTTTCTCAATGTTCTCAAGTTAGTTTTCCAGGTGGTGTGGAATGGCTTGTGTAGTGGGGATTGATAAAGTCACATTGGTAAGGGTAGTTGAAAAGTGGGTCTTATGGGTAATGGGGATCTGATGGGTGTGAAGGAGGTAGGGGTTACTGCCGCCACTGCTATTCATCTTCTTCTCTCAAAATTTTTTCTGACTCCTCTATTTTGACATTTTTTGTTGGTTCTCTTAGAGCCTCTCTTATCTCCTATTCTAAGTTCTCTTCTCTAATTGTTCGTTCTGGTCAGGATCTTTTCATTTAAACTGCTCTTCCTGGCATTTCATTGATCTAGCCTTGTGAGGTTTGATTGAAACTTATTCTTTTTAGTGTCTTCTCATCAATTGTGTCTAAGTCTCTTGGAGATTCTCTTTGTTCCTCAGATAGATTAACACATGCTTCTCTCATTAGCTTGGTTAGATCCATTCCATAAGGGAGAGGGAATCTTGAGGTGTTCTTTACTGAATAAATGTGATCTGACATTAGTTTTGCCAAATCCACTCTCCTTCCATTCTTGAGAGCTCACAGTATTCTTCCATCCTTTTCTGATACATCTCCTGTTCTCCTTTTCTTGGGTACACATGTTTATTACAATCATGTAAGCTAGTTTGAGATTTAAACTCAAATGGCTAGAGTGGAGATAATTCTCTCTCTCATCATTCTCTGCTCTAACCAAATCTGAGAATAGTCTCTATCTTATTAGTCATTCTAGTTTAGCTTCTACCATAGGAAGATTAAAACAACTTCTCAAACTCTCTATGGACACATTGATTTCTACTTCTCCTATCCATGATTTCTCTATTCTAATATTAAAGTTACATATTAGAGCTCTCACAAGTCTTAGATAAAAATGGTCTTCGATGCTTACATATTCCATCCATCTTTAGTATCTGAACCAATGACATACTTTCAATTTCATACCATTATCTCCAAAAGAATCAAAACTGAAAACTCTTCCTTTTATAATCTTCCTATCATGATATCTTTCCATATACCTAAAGTAATCAGACTCGCTATTAAAAAATGTTACCTCAAGTTATTTGTTTCAAGCCTAATTCTCTTGGTTGCTCTCTGTTCTTGATATTCTTCTCTTTCCTTCCTTTTTCCATCTACTATGTTGGTGTTTCCCTTTGTTCTTGCCATTGCAGTAGAGAAGAATTGGGTTTTATGATGTTGTGAGTATTTTTGGATTGAGATGGGAAAGACTGATTGCAGAAGATGCAATGAAAAGATTTATCGAATGAAGGAATTTGAATAGAGTGGGAAGATCAAGGATTTTCTCCAAAAGGGGTTCTTCGGATGTTTAATGAGGGTTTTTGGTTCTTTGGAGCTCTTTGAATAGTTAAATAGGGTTTCAGGACTAATGTTTCTTTGAAAAATGTTTTCAGAGTGTCCAAAACAAAGATGTGCGATCTTTGGAGGCAACAATTGTTATGTTTCGGTGACTCCGAAGCTTTACTTTGGAGGTAGCATAGCTCATCAGAGGCTAAAATATGGTAATGTGAGAAAATGGACTTTAGAGGCTCCAAAATTTTATTTTGGAGGCTACAAAATAGAGTGTTGAATTGTTGTCAGATTTAGGATTTACTTTTGGAGGTTTCGAGATCTTATTTTTGGACATGATTAATTTTTGGAGGGTCCGAAGGATATTTGGTAGGCTCCAAAAATGATGCTACTTTTCAAATTTGTTCTTTTGCGCATTTTTTAGTGGAATAATCAATAAGGAACATATATTTTATCATATAGATATTCTATTAATTTCAAGTTAAGCATTTGGATCTAAAACATCTAATTCTTTTCTTAACTTACTAAATCTATCTTTTGGTAGAAGTTTAGTAAAGATGTCTACTAATTGATTTTCACTAGGCACAAATTCTAAACATATGTCATGATTTTGAATATGATCTTTAATAAAGTGGTGCCTAATTTCAATATGTTTTATTCTTGAATATAAAAATAGATTCTTGGTTAGACTTATAGCACTAGTGTTATCACATCTTATAGCGATATCAATAAAGTTAAGACCAAAATCATTTAATTGCTATTTTATCCAAAGGATCTAAGCATAGCAACTGCCAGCTGCTACATATTTTGCTTTAGTAGTTAGTAATGCAACAGATGTCGATTTCTAGGAAAACCATGAGATGATCCTACTTCCTATAAATTGACATGATCATAAGGTACTCTTTTTGTCTACTTTATATCCAACAAAATCTGCATTTGAGTACCCTGCCAAATTAAAATTAGAATTAGGTGAGACTTTTTGGGATCTGACTGAAATCTAGCATATGTACAGACACTAAACATTATATCTGATTTACTTTCAATCAAATATAATAATGATCCTATCATGCTTCTATAGAATTTGTTACATACTAATTTACCTCTTTCATCTTTGTCCATCTTCATTGAAGTGCTCATTGGTGTTTCATATCTTTTACCATCTTTAATGTTGAATTTCTTTAGAAGTTCTTTTGTATACTTGACTTGGGGAATGAAGATTCCTTCTTTTTTTTTTTTTATTTGAAGCCCAAGAAGAAGTTGAATTCATCCACCAAGCTCATTTCAAATTCTCCCTGCATAGTCTTGGAAAACTCTTGGTAAAGGTTTTCATTAGTTGCACCAAATACTATAGCATCAACATAAATTTGAACTATAAGTATATCTTTCTTTACATGCTTAATGAAGAGAGTGGTATCTACTTTACCCCTTGAAAAACCTTTTTCAATCATAAATTTTCTTAGCCTTTCTAGGAGCCTGCTACAAACTATAGAGGGATTTCTTAAGTTTGAATATATGATTTGTATAATGAGGATCTTCAAACCTAGGGGTTTGTTCCACAAATACTTCTTCATTAATGAAACCATTCAAGAATGCACTACTTACATCTATTTGAAATAGTTTGAAATTCATCTATGATGCAAATGCAAGAAGTATTTTAATGGCTTCAATCCTTGCAACAGGAGCATTTGACAATAACCCTTTGTAATAATTAATCTTGCCTTGTTTCTTACCACAATTTCTGATTCATCTAGTTTGTTCCCTAAACACCCATTTTGTTCCTATAGTAGATTAATGGTTTGGTCATGGAATAATAGTCCATAAATTATTTCCTTTAAATTGATCCAATTCTTCTTGCAAAGCTAAAATTTAATTTTCATCTTCTAATGCTTGGTCTATGCAAGTTGGTTCTAATTGAGAAATAAAAGCAAAATTGCAACATATTTGGTGATAGATTGATCCAGTTCTTACTTTATCAAATACTTCATCAATTATTTGGTTTTTAGGATGAACATGCATAAACCTCTAATCTTTGGGAAGAGGTGAGTTACTTTCCTTAGTTACCTCTATTGTGGATGGTTTAGCTTTATCTATTAGTGTCTCTGATAGTGGAGCTTCTATTTGTTTGTCTTGTAGTCTTAGTTCCTCTACACTTGCTGAAAGATTATCTATCTCGTCATCAAAATCACTATTTCTTTCCATGGAGTTAGTATGTTTACCAAATTTAACATGGATGGATTCCTTTAGAATCTTAAGTCTCAAGTTGTGTACTCTAAATGCTTTGCTAACAATAGGATAACCCAGAAATATACCTTGATCAGACCAACTATCAAAATTTCCAAGGTTTTCTTTCCCATTGTTTAGAATAAAGTACTTACAACCAAAAGTATGAAAATATGAAATATTTGGTTTCTTACCATAATATAATTCAAATGGAGTTTTGTTGAGTATGAATCTAGCAAAGATATTGTTAATAATGTAGCATGCGGTATTCATTGCTGAAGCCTCAAAATACTATGGTAGGTTGTATTCACTAAACATTGTCCTTATCATTTCTTCCATAGATATGTTCTTCCTTTCTATTACTCTATTTTGTTAAGGTGTTCTTGGTGTAGAGAAAGTTTGAAGAATTTCATTATTTTCACAAAAATCAATGAATCTATAATTTTCAAATTCTCCACCATGATCACTCTTTGTGGCAACAATATGAGAACTTTGTTCATTCTGTAACGCTTGGTAAATATTTTAAAGAATGAAAAAGCTTCATCTTTGGTTGCTTAAAACATTACCTAGGTAAATCTACTATAGTCATTCATAAACATGGGTATTATGCATAATATTTTCCTCCAAGGCTTTTTGTTCTTGTTGGTCCAACTAAATCCATATGTAGCAACTGAAGGCGTTTTGTTATGTATACTTCTATGTTTGACTTGAATGATTCTTTTACTTGCTTACCTTTTATACAAGCATCACACAACTTATTATCAAAATTGAGTTTTGGTAATCCAACAGACAGCTAAATCTTTATTATATAATCTTTCAATCATATTTTTGTTGGCATGTCCAAGCCTTCTATGCCACAACATTGGTTCATTATCATTCACAACAATACACTTAGTTTGAATATCAAAAAGATCAACCAAATATATAGTTCGATGTCTTCTAACATATACTATAACTAATTGAAACTTATCTAGTACTAAACAGAATTGAGATTCAAACGCAACTTTGTAGCCTTTGTCACAAAACTGACTTACTCTAAGAAGATTGTGTTTCAATCCTTCTACTATACATTTGAAATTGTAGTAAATAGTGGTTGGCCGACTTTATAGATCCCAACTAATCTACCTTTACCATTATCACCAAAGGTTGCTATTCCACCATAATTTATTTTCAGCTCCATGCATGAACAGCTCCTTATTCCCTGTCATGTGCATGGAGCAACCACTATCGATATACCACATGATGCTCTCTGTGGCTCCCAAGCACACCTGAATGGATAAAATTAAGTCTTAACTTTTGGTACCCATTTGGGAATTAGTCTAGGTGGGTTAGTTGCAGACGTTGGTACCCATTTTTTCTTGGGCAATACTGTTTTAATTAAAGGAATTTGGGTTACATGTAGTACATTTGCAATTGTCTTTAGAACCCAAATCATAGTCTATTTAGGCTCAAATTTTCTATGTTGTTGTTATCCACCTCTCTTCTTTGGTTTCATTCTTAATAGGGTGGAAGTCAATGTCTTTTTCAGAACATTTTTTTTAGCTATAACTTGCTCAAGTGTACTATTGGTATTGTTGCTACTCTTAAGCTTGGAATTTTCTTCCTTGATTTTGGAGCATTCATTTCTAATTCTTTTGAGTTCCTTTTTAGTATCTTTATACTTTTCTTTCATAGTCATAAAATCTAAATATAATTCTTCTAACATTTCTTCATGACTAGGATTTTCAGAATCAAAATTTACCTACTATTCGTCGATTGCCATAATGTTGATTCCCATATGAAGTTCATCTTGAATACTTTTCTTTTGGAGAGAGTTGGCTGATTTGAGCTTCAAGTTGTTTTTCTTCTTAACTCTCACTTTCATTTATTATGTTCTCTAGCTTCTCCTATGTTGCTAGAGCTTTCTTTTTCTTTTTTAATTTTTTGCTTGTTTTATTGTTGTTGCTATTGTTCTTTTTGTCAAAATATGAGTTATACATCTTCTTTTGCTGATCATTTTATCTCGTCTAGTTCAGGATAGTCAAACTTCATATATCCAGGTTTTCCATAATTGTAATAGGTAGGTGGTTCTTTCTTTTTGTCATTTCTTCCAAAATTGTTCTTTGAGCTATTTACAAACTTTTTCTTCTTTAGCATGGACTTGAATTTTCTTATCATCAAAATGTGGTTGGTTAGGAATGCTCATTATCAAAATAAAGCTATTTAAGAGTGTACATTCAACATGCATTGATTTCATCCTTTTCATCGATTATGGACCCACTGCTTACAGTCATGAACTCCCAACTGCAATTCCAAAAGATCCATTTTTCATTCCACCTCCTCCACCAAAAAGAATCAAGAAAATGATTCCTAAACCATCAAAGTCCTCTCCTACACCATCATCCTCACAACCCAAGCCTCCTCTTCCACCTCACAAAGACTTCTTCTCTAAAACCTATAAGAGAAAACCATATCATCTTGCTAATCCCTTTCTCTCTCTAAATATCTCTGACTGCCATCACTCTAATGTATGATTTTTTTGAATTCTCTTGCAATATGTATTTTCTAACAAAAATCAATTTTGTATGTAATTTTTGTCATGTTTTATACTATTTCATAATAGGCTATATGAAGTAATTTTGTTTCTTTCAACTTTTTTTGATTATGATAGAAAGGGGGAGAAAATATAGTATGAAATATGGTGCACCAATTCAGGGGGAGTCACACTGAGTTAATAGAATTTCATTAGACATCAAACATGCATTTAACCACTTTAATTTTCTCTCATACATAAGTCTTGAAAGGTATATTCAATGTTTTGTCATCATTAAAAAGGGAAAAAATGTTGAACATACACTATTATTTAGCTTGATTTTGATGATGATCATTCTTAATCAAGTATGTTTTGATGATAAGCAAAGACATGAGTGAAACATTAAGGTACTAATAATTTATTCTTATGTATTTTGTAGAAATATTTTTCAAACTAATCTTGAGAATAAACTCCATGATGCTTAAAGGAAGAAACCAAGTAAATGCTCAAGAAAACCAAGTATATAAAATTATAAATGTTCTTAAAAGAAGAAAATAGAAATTCAAATTTATTAAGGGAACTTTGGAGTCAACTTCGGAGTTGCTCAAATACTTTGGAGACAAAATGGATATCCCTTCAGAGTTAATGAAGAATTTCAAAAACAGAGAGAAATCCCTTTGGAGTCATGAACTCACAAGCTTCAAAATTAACATAAATGCCTCAAAGCCAAGACAAGCTTTTCAGATCCATTGGAGCACTTTGAAGATAAAAAGAAAATAACTTTAGAGTAATTAAATTACTTCAGAGTTATAAGCTTACAACCTTCAGAATCAATTGAAGGACTTCAGAAGTCGCAAGCTAATGACCTTCAAAGTCAGTAAAGCCCCTATTAAGTCAGTAAAGCCCCTCTTAAGTACAAACGTAATAACCTTAGAGTTAGCTAAGATGCTTTAGAGTCAAGACAAGGTACTTTGGAGACAATGTCAAGAACCTTCATAGTTAACAAGACACTCTTCAGTGAGTATGACTTGTCGGAGTCAAAAGACAAGCAATTTTTGAGCTAAGTAAAACATTTTGGAGTCATAGAAGTACTTTAGTTCGTACTCGTAGGTTAAGCACTTTAGAGACAAAAAACTCCTTCGCAGTCAATTCCTACTATCCCAATGCAAGTCGTTGTTGTCATGTCGCTTTGGAGCTACTAAAACATATCTTCGGAGTATCCCAATGCAATTCACTGCTGTCACACCACTTTGGAACCATTGAAACATATCTTCGGAGCATCTGAAGAGATAATGACATGTGAGCTGTGCGAGAAAATTCATAATACTTAAAACTCAGAGGATCTGATGTTGAATCATAGACTCTGAAACCACTCTGAAAAGTACAATGGTCATAAATTTGAACATTTTTTTGCATTAAATGATTCTCAACTACCATAGTAAAGAAAGTCAAAGGTTTCAACATAAAAGAAATTAAAAAAGAATGAAGAAAATAAAGATTACTTGAAAGACAAAAATAGAAGCATTTACTAAGCTTTGAAAGTTTTCTTCCACGATTTCAACTTCACTGCAATTCATTCAAAGAAGCATTCAATGCCATCTATTCAACCATTTCTATAGATTGAATCTTACTGCTTTGCTGTTATATTAACTATGTTTATTGCTTCAAAACTTTGTACAAAATCATCCTGCTAAAGGCATCAATACTTGTACATATTTATTTCTGCATATTTTTGCAAGTCAAGGGCTTGCCTCAGTATAGTGAAAGCAACTAGGAGACTTACTTAGTATTTGTATAAGTTAGTTAGTGAGCTTAGAAACCAATAAGTATATTTGTTTAATTAGAAGAGTACTAATCAAAGAGAGTGTTAGTGGAACCTGAGTTTAGTAGAAAAGGCTAATCCAAAGAAGTGGAGTAGAAACCCAAGTGAAGGGTCAAACCACTATAAAAATACCAATCTAAGTGAATTGTGTTATCATTCTTTTCTTTATCTTTGCACTTTAATCATTATCTGGCCAAAAATTTTAAAGACTCAATTCACACCCCCTCTTGAATCACTATCTGAATGGGACCAGCAAAAGTGTTCAAATATATGTGATGCCCTAAGGAACATAAAGTTCTCTATGTAGTCTACCAGCTGGAAGGCGATACTAAACACTGGTGGAACACGTAGAGCTTGACCATCCGCGAAGATGGAGCAAGCTTATCTTGGGCAGAGTTCAAGGAGAGAATAGTTTGTCGATATGTACCAGCCAGTGAAAGAGTTAGGTGGGACATAGAATTTATAACTTTGATACAAGGCAAAAGAGCTGTTGAAGAATATGATAGGCAGTTTAGGTTATTGGCAAAATTTGTGCAATGGGCAGAGATAGATTCCTTTGGGACAACCAAAAAATTCCAAGAAGGGTTGAGATTGATAATCCAAAGGGATGTAGCTCTATTGATGCTAACCAGAAATGAAGATATTTTAGAGCATGCCCACATAGTAAAAATGGAGGAAGAAGAACAGATTAACTACGAGAAAGGAAGAGTGCTAAAGACAGTGATCTGGGATGCAGAAAGAAGTCTCGAAATGAGCAAGGTAGTAGTACAACTTCTAAGAAAATTTGGTACAATTGTAAGCAGTTAGGGCATTTGAGGTTTGAGTGCCCACTCTTGCCTCAAAGGATGGGAGGACAGCAAACAAGATCGTCCACAAGGCAGATGAGAGCAATAAGTCAAATGTTTGAGCAGACAAGAGAATCAAGAAAGAAAAGGCCACTTACTTGTTTCTTGTGTTGTGAGATAGGCTACTTTCAGTGAGATTGTCCTTCCATATAGGGGAGGAGTGAGAGTGTAGCCTCTTGACCGCCACTATAGCCAGTACATGGCAAATTTCAAATGTGGGGCAGAGGTAGAGACGGTGGTTGGAATTGCTGGAAGATTATGACTTGACTATTCATAATCACCCAGGAAAGGCTAATGTAGTGGTTGACACTCTGAGTAGAAAATCTGAGAACAGTATGATATCCATGCTTACTTAGAAGAAACAACTATTTGAAGAAATGAAGCATTTAGACTTACATGTGTGGATTAAGGGAATAGTAGCCCAAATGTGCTAGCTAAGTTTTTGACCAACCTTATTAGATGAAATCAAGGTAACCGAACAAAATAATATAGATGAGGAATTTTAGAAAGTAAAAGAGAAATCTTAGAGGAATGAACTACCTGGTTTTCTAATGGGCATGGATGGTATTTTAAGATATTAAAATCAAATAGTTCTTATTAATGGCACTACTATAATACAAAAAGTATTAGAGGAAGTGCATTATTCATCCTATGCCATTTACCCTAGCAAAACCAAAATGTATCATAACTTGAAATCTCAGTATTGGTGGATTGACATGAAAAGTGATATAGTGAAGTATGTGGCTAAGTGTTTGATATGTCAGAGAGTGAAGTAGAGCACCAAAGACCAGGTGGTCTATTATAACCTATAGAAATTCTTGAATGGAAGTGGATAGATATTACCATAGATTTCTTTATAGGCTTGCCAAAAATAATGATGACATTTGACAATATCTAGGTAATTTTAGATAGACTGACAAAAGTGGCTTATTTATATTGGTCCCTTATGCAACGGTAGCTCGAGAGGGGGGGGGGGGGGGGTGAATTGAGCTTTTAAAACTTTTGGCCCAAATCAGAAGATTATGGTGCTACAAGAATAAATAAAATAAATTGCACAATAAATAGCACAAGATTTTTATAGTGGTTTGGCCCTTCCTAGGTTCCTACTCAATTTCTCTGAGTAACTCTTCTCTAGTAAGCTCAGGTTCCACTAATACCTTGATCAACCTAATCAAATCCATGTTTGTTTTACAAAAAGCTCACCAACTAACTTACTAGTTTTCCAAGCTAACCAGAAACTTACACAACTTGTTGATTTTCCAAAGCTCACTAACAAACTTACACCCTTTAAGCAAGTTCTCTACTTGCTTATCTCAATACACAAACATCAAGCACTCTGCTGGTGTTGCTAAACACTAAAAGAAGTGCACAGATAAATGCCTCTTAATTAGACCAATTTATATAGATAAATGCCTCTTAATTAGGCCAACTTGTACAAAGATTTAGAATTCTAAGTAAAAGAATAAGCAGTAAGAGTAAAAGATTCAAACTCCTTGATTGAGTAAAGATTTTAACTTGGAGAGCTCTGACTGAGTTGTATTCATTGGAGTTGAACTATAAAGAAGGTTTTGAATGCTCTTCGTGTGATCAACAAAGTTTGAATGATATTCATTTGGTTTTTTTTTCTTCTACTTCTGAATCTCTTTTTTATAGGTTGAGAGAGATTTTTTTGTTGCTAATCTTGGCAAACATTCAAAAATATTTTTCTTTACCTTATCTTTTGTCTGATTTCTGACTTTGCTGCATTCTGGTATCAGTCTGCTACTATTGTCACTGAATTTTTCAAACGTTCACTTTTTGTGTTAGGTGTTCATAAGAGATGAGTGAATAGTTGGTGTCTTGACTGATTTTGGATTATTTGAAATGTTTTCTTTAGATTTCCAGAAGTAATTTTAATCCTACTCAATTACGATATTCATTTGCAAATAGAAGTTCAGATTTTCTGAACTTATAATGTCTTTAGAAAAGTGATCCGAAGCCTGTTCAAACATCTCTGAAGCATGACTTAACATCTCCTAAGCTTGGTGAACATCTCCGAAGACTTGAATCTTTTTTGAAACTTGGCTTCAAGTTTTTCAAAGAATTTCTATTTATTCTAAAGCATAGTTGATTATCTCTGAAGCTTGTCTTGATGTTTTCGAAGTGTCTTGTATCTTATCCATAACATCTAAGATTTCTCCAAAGCTTTTCAACTCTCTGCGAAGCATGCTACAACTTGTCTGAAGCTTTTTTGTGCTTTTTCTAAAGCATTCTTGATAATTATTGAAGCTCTCTTGATTATTTTTGAAAGACGTTGTGAATTGTTTGAAGCAATCTTGATTATCTCTAAAGTGCACTAGAATATCTCTGAAGCTTTGAAAAAGACTCCAAAGTATGCTTTAATATTTTCTGAAGTATGCTTGAACATTTCTGACGCTTACTATTTTTACTCATAGACTTGTCTGAAGCTTGCTATTTGTCTCTGAAGTTTCTCTGCATTCTTTCTAAAGTGACCTGCAACCACTCCGAAGTTGCATTGTGACTTGTCCAAAGCTTGTTGAGACATTTTTGAAGATCGTTAAGTTATCCCCAAAGTCTATTGAGACAATTCTAAAGCTTCTTTGTAACATTCTCTGAGCCATGCTGCGTTAATTCTAAAGCTTTAACCATTTTTCTGAAGTTCGTTGAGGCATTTTCTGAAGCAATGCAATCTTCTCTGAAACATGTTGTACCTACTCCAAAATGTTCCAATCTTCTCCGAAATGGTTGTTGTTTGCTCCGAAGCTTGCCTTCAAGTCTTTTATAATTTCTATTTTCTCAAATTAAGTATATGTAATGTTTATATGCTTAATTGTGAAAGAGCATTTACTTCATATCTTCCTTTTGTCATCATAAAGATTATTCTCTAGCTGAATGATTTAAACTTTCCGCAACATTCTCGAAAATAAGATGTTAGTACCTTGATGTTTCACTTATGCTTTTGCTCATCATCTTAACATTCTCGAAAATAAGAATGTTCATCATCAAAATCAAGCTAGATAACATGGTTTAACATTCTCCCCCTTTTTGATGATGACAAAATAGTGAGTGATATACCTTTCAAAACTTGTCTAATCATAGATCTAATGCAACTTATTTTGCAGATGTTTCAGAAAATTTTTAATTAGCTAATTTAGATTAGCTCACCTTGAATTGATACACATTTTGTTATAGAAATTTATGAATATCAAGAGAAATAGAAATTTTTGATGCATCACATTTTATGACATAAGATTTATATCATATATTTTTCTTCCCCTTTTTGTCATAATCAAAAAGGTGGAAATAGATATTAATAGTCATTTGCAATCATGTGAAAGAAATACATATATATATTGAACTGTTGAAAGTTACAATGTAGATATATCAGAGAAAATATAAAAAGTATTACATTAGAGAAAAAAATTATCGCAGATCTAATTTGGTGGTTTGGGTTTTCTCTGATATGTGTTTAAAAAGACATCTTGCAGAGGTGGAAGTCGTGGTCTAGGTTCAGAAGAAGATGGTTGGGGTGTAGAAGAAGATGGTTTAGGAGAGGGCTTGGATGTTCTAGCCCTTTTTGGTGGAGGGATAAAAAATGGATCCTATGGAACTGCTATAGGGGTTCATGTGTGTATGCCAGGGGTCCACAGCTATGAACATAAATGATATCAATTCTTTTTAGATAGTTTGGATCCAGCAGCTCAGAAAAGACTGGAGGAAGCCCTTTTAGGAGAGCTTCTATGTTTGCATTTAACCGACCTCTATATTCCTCATGGTATAGTGTTATTCTCTCATAAGGAGCCTTCTTGTGTTTCTTAGGAGGTGGAATTCTTGCTTTCCGCTTTAGTTTGGAAGTGGATGCCTATGAGGAAGAAGGTGGTGGTTTTGGTTTGGGAAGTGGCTTTGGTTTTAGTTTAGGGGTTGGTTTTGGTTTGGGAAGTGGCTTTGGTTTTAGTTTAGGGGTTGGTTTTGGTTTTGGGATAGTAGGTGGCGTTTTGATTTTGGTAGTGGAAGAGGTGGTTTGGTGAGATTTTTGGCTTTCGAAGTAGATAAAGAAGGTGGAAGAGGTTGACTCCAAGGTTTAGGCGTTATTTGCCTTATTCTTTCTTGGATAGAAGGATCATCCATTTGAATATATGGAAGAGGCAGATTGTCAGCAATTGCCTCCAAGTTGGAATTATTGTAGAAGTTAAATTCTTCCCTAGCGAGAATAAAGAAGTTATGCGGTTATGAGAGTGGTGGAAACTCTTTTCTAATAGATTTTGATACTCGAAGTACTTGAAGGAGTTTCTCAGAGTACTGTTGAAGAATGAACTCTCTATCAGGAATTTGAATTTTGTGGTTCTTTGGAGTGAATGGAAGATCTAGAAGAACAATAATCCTTTAAAGAAATTTAGGATCCTTAAGTTCAGCAAATGGAAGGTCTTCATTGGGTAGATGAATATTCTGAGAAGAAAATATTTTGAAGATTGACGATTGATTGATATCATGGTAGCATACTCTTTCCCTGCCATCCTGATTGGATTAGGTATTTGAAGGATATAATCAGGATTTTCATCAACAATTTTCTTTTTAGAGGGAGGTGGATGATTTATTAGAGTAGCATTGGTCCTCTCAGTTAGAATTTCCTCAATTCTTTTAGGAATTATTATTCCTCTTTTGATAAATTCCAACACTAAATCCATCGGATCTTCGAATTGTGATGGAATATAGGTAACAAACAGTTGGGAGGTAGACCACACGTAATTTTCTCTTGTTGGAGCTGAAGATGGTGGTGATGGAGGAGTTGATGGTGGTTGTGGAAGTAGATGTATGGAATGATAGAATTCATATCAGTAGGTTGACTCATGGAGTGAGCAACCTTTTGAATGACAGAGAGGGATGATGGATAAGGAGGTGATGGAGAAGACTCCACTGTTATTGATGAGGTTGGTCTAGGTGGAGAGAAATGATGTGGAGGGGATATAAAGTGAGTTTGAGATTGATAGAAATGAGTTTAAGGTGGAGTGAAATGAGGTTAACCTGTGAGTGATTCTGCTAGAGCTTGTAATGAATCAAGTTTCTGTTCAATTTTGTCAACTCTGAGAATCATTGAAGACATAGCAGTGGAATGGTTACATTTCATTTTAATCATTTGAAGAAGTAAGCTTTGAGTAAAATGTTCCATCATTGTTATTTTATCTTCTAGATTCTTTGTGAGAATTAGTGAAGTGGAAATTGAAGAAGTGGATGGTTGATCAGTATGAGATGGTCTGATGGGTGAAGAGGATCTGATGGGGGTGTGAGATGGTACTTTTGCTGCTGCTGTATCTCTATGTGCACTTCCTTCTGAAATTTCTTGTACAATATCTTCTATATCAACTCTTTGTTCCTCTCTTGGAACATCTTCTATTCTCTCAACTTCTCTTGGTTCTTCTCTACTTGAGAACTCTTTCATTCTTCCTACTAGTGAACTGATGAACTCTTGTCTTTCAGTTCTTTCTTCTTCTTCTTCATGAAAGGGGGGTTTTTTGTCTGGCGTGTTCTGTAGCATCTCTTCTCTCTTGACTTTCATCATGTCCAGATCCTTTTAACTGTGTGCAGTATGCTAAAAGCCTATCCTTTTTAAAGCTTTCTCATCTAATTTGTCACTATTTCTTGGAAGCTCTTCTTCTTCATTGGAGAGATTTACTCCTGCTTCCTTGATCAACTTGGTGAGCCATACCATAAGGAAAAGGGAACTTTGTGGTGCTCTTGATGAAGTGGATATGATCTATCATCAGTCTGGCCAAATTCAACTTTCTTCTATTCTTTAATGCCCATTTGATTTTAGCATCCTTTTCAGATATATCCCCTACTGCTTCTCTTCTCGGTATACATTGTTCATAACAGTGAGGTATGCTAGCCTGAGGTTTGCATTTAAGTGACTAACACCCAAATAATTTTCTTTCTCATCTATCTAAATTTCAGCTAAGTCTAAAAATATCATTATCCTTGAAGGCCGTATAATCTCCTCTTCTTCTTCAAGGAGATTGAAGCAATTCTGTAAACTTTCTGGAGATAGTTCTATTTCTATGTCTCCAATCCATGATCTTTCTATTCTAGAATTGAGATTACAGATTAAAGTCCTCACCGGTCTCGGATATAAGCTATCCCTGTAATTGACATAGGTATCCCAGCCTTGATATTTCAACCATTCTGATACTTCAAATTGTATTCCAAATGCTCTAAAAATGAAAATATTCCCTTTAATTATTCTTCTCTCCTCATATCTTTCTGAGAACGTAGAACAATTAGATGAGCTAGTTTGGAAGATTACATCTAGAGTATCAGATTCTCACCTTGCCTTCTTGGTTCTCCTCTGCGATGGAGAATTTTCCTTTTCCTTTCTCTTGCTTTTTCACCTTTTGTTTTTGCCATTTCTACAAAGGCTCTAGGTTTTTGGAGAGGAAAAAGGGATTTTCTAGAGAAGGCAGGAAGGTGGAATGAGTGAAATAAGAATGAGATTTGAAAGAAGCGGGAAAATGGATCTTCTTCTCTGGAGGAGGGATTTCTAGGGTTTGGACAAGAGGGTTTAAGTTTTTTGGAGAGGTTTTAATGATTTCTCCTCTTCTGATTTGGCTTTTTTGAAAAAAATTCAAAATACTAATGTGTTTTGGCTTCGGACATTCTGAAAGGGTCTTTCAAAGAAGATTGATTTTGAATTTTGGATACGAAGATTTCTGAAATACTAATGATATGGATTCCGAAAGAAATCCTTCGGATAAAAATGTTTGGTTTGAGGTTTCGAATATTCCAAAGTATTGCTTTGAAGAAGTTTGCTGTTCTTTGGATACTTTAGTTTGGGCCTTCAGAGACTTTCAATGAGGCTTCGGAGATTTTTGTTTAAGGTTTCAAAAATTCTGAAGAATGAAACCTAACATAATTCCGAACCTTGTAATATGGATTATGGTTTTTTATGTTCTCATTAACTATCCTTTTGACCCACTAAAAAGTATCATTACCAAGGTAGATGAATGAATATGCATTTATGTACTTTTTTTTATTTTACGTTTTATATAGATAGAAGCTTAACTAAAATTTTAGAGAAAAAAACATGGCATCTTGAAGATCTTATACAAATCAAGTTCACTCTATGAAAGAGAGAATGATCAGTCGAAGGAGTCCATTAGAGTTTAGTTTCTGAAGGAGCAAATAGAATAGTTGAAGGTGGAACTAGTTTTTGCTAGAGGATCAAAACAAAATGCTGATCTTCTTCTGACAAGGGGTTGTGCAACATATGATAAGGCAATGGAGCACATGAAGAAGCTTGAAGAAAAATTAGTAGAGGCTAATTAGCGTATTGAGGAGTTAGAAGCTATAGTAGATTTCTTGTTGATTAGTTGAATAATAATATTTTTTTGTTGTAATAAAGATGTTATTATGAATATTTTATTTTAATGAATTATGCATTTTATGCACTTGGATCTAGTATGCCTAATTCTCTTCTTATCATGTTGAATCTTTCTTTTGGTAATAGTTTTGTGAAGATATTTGCTAGTTGAATTTCTGTTGGGACAAATTATTAGCTAATGTCATGATTTTGAACATGTTCCCTAATAAAATGATGCCTGATTTCTATATGTTTAGTTTTGGAATGTAGAACTGAATTCTTGGTCAGATTTATAACACTAGAATTATCGCATCTAATAGGTATATCAATAAAGTTAAGGCCAAAGTCTTTTAGTTGCTATTTCATCCATAGGATATGTGCACAATAACTACCTGCTGCTACATATTCAGCTTCAACGGTTGATAATGCAACTGACATTTATTTCTAAGAAAACCATGAAATGATCATGCTTCCAAAAAATTGATAAGATCCTGAGGTACTCTTTCTATCTACTTTATATTTAGCGAAATTTGCATCTGAGTAACCTATTAAATTAAAATCTAAACCTTGTGGATACCATAATCCAAGATTAGGTGTATCTAAAATATATCTAAATATTCTTTTTACAATAATATGATGTGACTCTTATGGTTTTGATTGGAATCTAGCACACATGCAATACTAAAATTATGTCAGGTCTATAGCAGTTAAATATAGTAGAGACCCTATCATGCTCATGTAAAGTTTTTGGCAAATAGACTTACCTCTTTCATCTTTGTCCATTTTTATTGAAGGTACTCATTGGAGTCCCATACCTTTTTCCATCTTCAATATTGAATTTCTTTAGTAGTTCTTTTATATATTTGGCTTGGTGAATGAAAATTACTTCTTCCATCTGCTTAAATTGCAGTCCTAAGAAGAAACTGAGATCACCCATCAAGCTCATTTCAAATTCTCCCTGCATTATCTTAGAAAATTCCTTGCAAAGATTTTCATTAGTTGCACCAAATACTATATCATCGACATATCCTTGAACTATAAGAATGCCATTTATTGCATGCTTAATGAAGAGAGTAATATCAACTTTGCCTCTTGAAAAGCCTTTCTCAATAAGCAATTTGCTTAGCCTTTCATACTAGGCTCTAGGAACCTGTTTTAAACCATAGAGAGTTTTCTTGAGTTTGAATACATGTTATGGGTTATAAGGATCTTCAAACCCAGGTGGTTGTTCTACATAGACCTCTTTATTAATAAATCTATTTAGAAATGCACTCTTAATATCCATCTGATATAACTTGAAATTCATAAAGGATGCAAATGCAAGAAGCATTCTAATGGCTTCAATCCTTATAACAGGAGCATATGATTCTTCAAAATCAATGCCTTCCTCCTGACAGTATCCTTTTGCTACTAATCTTACTTTATTTCTTACTACAATTCCATATTCATCTAATTTGTTCTTAAAGACCCATTTAGTTCATATAGCAGATTGATGAGTTGGTCTTGGAACAATAGTTAACAAATTATTTCTTTTGAATTGGTCTAATTCTTCTTGCATAGTTGAAATCCAGTTTTCATCTTCTAAACCTTGTTCTATGCAAGTTGGTTCTATTTGTGAAATAAAAGCAAAATTTTTACATACTTGGTGATAAGAATATCTGATTCTAACTTTGTCATATACATCACCAATTATCTGACTTTGGGGTGATCATGTATAATTCTCCAATCATTGGGAAAAGTATCTTTACCTTCATTATTTACCTCAGTGAAGGATGGTTCATTTTCTGTTTCTTCTTCATCCATCTGTGTTTTTTATTGATAAGTTCTCCTTCCTTGTAATGTATTTTCATTTTCTCAACTGAGGTTGTTAGTTCACCTGTCTCATCATCAAAATTACATGACCTCATAGAAGAGTTAGTATTTTCATCAAATTTTACATGAATAGATTCCTTTACAGTCTTACTTTTCAGATTGTAGACTCTAAATGCTTTACTAACAATAGAATAACCAAGGAAGATGCCTTCATCTGATTTGTTTTCAAATTTCCATTGGTTTTCTTTGCCATTGTTGAGAATAAAGCATTTACACCCAAAAGCATGAAAATATGATATATTTGGTTTCTTGCCATAGTATAATTCAAATGGAGTTTTGTTGAGTATTGATCTAGCAAAGATTTTGTTAATAATATAACATGCTGTGTTCATTGCTTCAGCTCAAAAATATTATGGGTGACTATATTCACTCAACATTATCCTTGCCATCTCTTGGAATAATATATTTTTCCTTTCAGCTACTCCATTTTGTTAGAGTATTCTTAATGCAGAGAAAGTTTGAAGAATTCCATTGTTTTCACAGAAATCAGTGAATCTCTGGTTTTCAAATTCTCCACCATGATCACTACTTATGACTACTATATGAGAGCTTTGTTCATTCTGTACATGTTTACAAAATACCTCAAAGAATGAAAAAGCTTTATCATTGGATGCTAGAAACATTACCCAAGTAAATCTACAAAAGTCATCTACAATTTTCCTCAAAGGCTTCTTGTTCTTGTTGGGTCAACTAAATCCATATGTAGTAATTGAAGAGTTTAGTTATGTATACTTCTTTATTTGATTTGAATGATTCTTTTACTTGCTTACCTTTCATGCAAGCATCACATAACTTATTGTCAAATTTGAGTTTTGAGAAGCCAACAACTAGATCTTTATTATACAATCTTTCAATCAGATTCTTGTTAGCATTTGATATTCTTTTATGCTACAACATGGGTTCATTTTCACTTACAATAATACATTTGTCTTGGATATCACATAAGTCCACCAAATACACATTTTCATGTCTCTTTCCAAATGCTACAACTGAATTTGTACTATCCAAAATAGAACAAGCATGAGATTCAAACAAGACTTTATAACCATTATCATAGAATTGAATTACACTCAAAAGGTTGTGTTTCAATCCTTCTACTAATAAAACATTTGAAATTGTAATAGAGAGAGTTTGACCAATTTTACCAATTTAAACCACCCTATGTTTTTCATTATCCCCAAAGGTAACTGTTCCTCTATTCTTAGCTCAAAGTTATATGAACAACTCCCTTTCTCCTATCATGTGTCTTGAGCAACCACTATCAATGTACCACTTGCTATTCTCTATGGCTCTTAAACACTCCTGTAGTAGTAAATTTAAGTTGTAACTTTTGGTAACCATTTAGTAATGGGTCCAAGTGGGTTAGTAGCAGAGTATTTTGGCATCCATTGTTTTTTAGGTGCTACTAAACTATTTGTTGGATATCTAGTTACATTTACAACTTTAGTAACTGTCTTGGGAATCCAAATCATATTCTGTTTGGGTTCTGATTTTCTCTTATGATTTTTTTCTCTGGTTTCCTATATCTTTCTTTGTTTTAAGTTTGAATAAGTTAGTAGTTGAGGTTCTTCTAAGAGCATAATTTTCTACTTTAACTTGCTCAAGTTATATATTGACATTTTGATCAATTTTGAGCAATATATTTTCTTATTTTAATTTGGAGCATTCGTTTATAATTATTTCAAGTTCTCTCATAGTTTTTTGGTGTTTAGCTTTTAATATTTTGAAATCTGAAGAAAATTCTTCTAATAATTCCTCAATATTAGAAATTTTAGATTTTGAGTTTACCTCATCATTGTGAATCGCCATTAAGCTTATTCATTATGATGTTCTTCTTGATCCTTTTCTTTGGAGCTGAGTGAGCTAAATTGAGCTTCCTTTTCTTCTACTTCTTGACTTGAGCTTTCCCGCATCATGTTTTCCAATATTTCCCATGTAACCATGGCTTTCTTCTTCTTTCCAAATTTCCTGTTGTTAGAGACATTCTTTTTGTCAAAGTAAGAATTATTCCTCTTCTTCTTATCTCCTTGCTTTTTGTCTAATTCTAGGTAGTCAAACTTCATATGCCCAGGCTTGTTGTAGTTGTAACAGATTGAAACTTCCTTTTTCTTGTCTTTGCTTTTGAAGTTTTTGGAATTCTTTCCAAATCTTCTTTTTTTGAACATGTTTCTGAACCTTCTTGTTATCATTGTTATATCCTCATCATCTTCAGAGGTTGAGGCATCTTTTGAAGATTCTTCATTTTCTGATTCTATTTGTAAGGCTATTGTTTTCTTGCCTTTGACTTCATCTAGTGCTTTCTGCTTCATTAGTACTTCATGGGTCATGAGTGATCCCATGAGTTATTCTACTGTCACCTTGTTAGATCCTTTGCTTGTTGTATGGCAGTCACTTTAAGCATCAAGTGTCTAGGTAGAAATCTTAGAATTTTCTTTACCAACTCTTCATATTTTTCTCCTAAGCTCTTTAAGCTGTTGGTAATTTTCTAAAATCTTCCAAAAATTTCAAAAATGCTTTCTAAATCCTTCATGTAGAAGGCTTCATATTCCTGCACTAGAATATTTATCTTAGTCTCCTTTACCTGGTTTGTACCTTCATATGCTAACTTAAGTTTATTCTAGATTTCTTTTGCAGAATCATATGCATAAATCTTTTCAAACTCAGAGGAATTCAAAGCATAGTAGAGCTAATGTTTTGCCTTAACATCACGTTCTACTGCTTGTATATCCTCTACAGTGTGTTTGTCTTCAGTATTGGTAACATTATTTCTATCTTTCACTATAAGCCACAACTGTTAATCTGTGGTAGTCAAGAAATTTTACATTCTCATTTTCCAATACCAATAATTGGTTCCATCAAACAAAGGGAGTTTGGAAGTAGATTATCCTTCAGCAGATGTATTGTCAAACATACCGGCCATTTTGAATCTCTTCACAAGTGAATATATTGGTAATAAAAATTTAACTAGTGAAGCATACTCTGATATCACTTGTTGGTCCCTTATCGAATTGTAGCTCAAGAGGGGGGGTGATTTGAGGTTTGAAAACATTTGGCCCAAATCAGATGATTATGGTGCTGCAAGAATAAATAAAATAAATTGCACAATAAACAACACAAGGTTTTTATAGTTGTTCATCCCTTCCTGGGTTCTTACTCCACTTCTCCGATTCAGTCTTCTCTACTGAGCTCAGGTTCCACTAATACATTGATCAATCTGATCAAATACACATTGGTTTTACAACAAGCTCACCAACTAACTTATTGGTTTTCCAAGCTAACCAGAAACTTACAAAACCTGTTGGTTTTTCAAAGCTCACCAACAAACTTATACCCTTTCAGCAAATTACCTACCTGCTTATCTTAATACATAAACACCAAGCACTTTGCTGAGGTTGCTAAACACTAAAAGAAGTGTATAGATAAATACCTCTTAATTAGGCCAACTTGTACAGATAAATGCCTCCTAATTAGGCCGACTTGTACAAAGATTCAGAATTCTAAGTAAAAGAATAAGTAGTAATAGTAAAAGATTCAAACTCCTTGATCGAGTAGAGATTTGAACTTGGAGAGCTCTGACTGAGTTGTATTCATTGGAGTTGAACTTTGAAGAAAGGTTTTGAATGCTCTTCGTATGATCAGCAAAGTTTGAATGATATTCAATCAAATTTTTTTTCTTCTGCTTCTAAATCTCTCTTTTATAGGTTGAGAGAGATTTTTTTTTTGTTGCTAATCTTGGCAGACATTCAAATGTTCAAAATTATTTTTCTTTACCTTATCTTTTTTCTGACGTCTAACTTTGCTGCATTTTGGTATCGGTATGCTACTATTGTTGCTGACTTTTCCAAATGTTCACTTTTTGTGTTAGGGGTTCCAAAGAGACAAGTGAACAGTTGGTTTCTTGACTGATTTTTGGATTACCTGAATTATTTTTTTCAAATTTCTAGAAGTGATTTTAATACTACTTAGTTGCGACATTCTTTTGCAGATAAAAGTTTAGATTTTCTGAACTTATAATGTCTTCAGAAAAGTAATCCCAAGACTATTCAAATATCTATGAAGCATGACTTAACATCTCCGAAGCTTAGTTAACATCTCCAAAGATTGTTTGAATTTTTTCTGAAACTTGGCTTCAAGTTCTCCGAAGCATGTCTATTTACTCTGAAGCGTAGTTGATTGTCTCTGAAGCTTGTCTTTTTGTTTCTGAAGTGTCTTATATCTTGTCCGAAACATCCAAGATTTCTCCAAAGGTTTTCAACTCTCTGTGAAGCACGCTGCAACTTGTCCGAAGCTTCTTTATGCTTTTTTCGAAGCATTCTTGATAATTTTCAAAGCTCTCTCGATTATTCCTGAAAGGCACTATGACTTATCTGAAGCAATCTTGATTATCTCAGAAGCGCACTATAATATCTCTGAAGTTTTGAAAAAGACTCCAAAGTATGCTTTAATATTTTCCAAAGTGTGCTTGAAAATTTCCGAAGCTTACTATTTTTACTCATAGACTTATCCGTAGCTTGCTATTTATCTCTAAAGTTTTTCTGCATTCTTTCTTAAGTGATCTACGACCAACCCAAAGTCCATTGAGATAATTCCGAAGCTTCTCTATAACATTCTTAGAGCCATGTTGCATCAATTCCAAAGCTTTAACCATTTTTTTGAAGTTTGTTGAAGCATTTTCGGAAGCAATGCAATCTGCTCCAAAACATGTTGTACCTACTCTAAAGTGTTCCAATTTTCTCCAAAATGGTTGTTGTTTGCTTTTAAGCTTGTCTTCAAGTCTTTTATAATTTCTATTGTCTTGAATTAAGTATATATGATGTTTATATACTTAATTATGAAAGAGTTTTCTTAAATTAAGTATATGTGATGTTTATATACTTAATTATGAAAGAGCATTTACTTCATATCTTTCTTTTGTCATCATAAAGATTATTCGCAAGATGAATGATTTAAACTTTCTGCAACATTCTTGAAAATAAGTTGTTAGTACCTTAATATTTCACTCATGCTTTTGTTGATCATCAAAACATACTTGGTTAAGAATGTTCCTCATAAAAATTAAGTTAGATAACATGGTTCAACAATTTGATTCCAGTTAAAACTACTTTTACTATTGAAATGTATGCATGGATTTATCAGAAAGCAATTGTGAGATTACATGGTGTACCTAAAGTCGTTATTTTAGACCGAGGATGAGTATTTACTTCTAAATTTTGGAAAGCATTGCACAAGGTTGTGGGAACATGACTTGATTTCAGCAGTACTTATCATCCTTAAACAGATGGGCAAACAGAGTGGGTAAATCAGTAGATAGAAGACATGCTTAGGGCATGTTTCCTTGATTGGGACAAGGCTTGAATCAAGTATTTGACTCTGATTGAGTTTGCTTATAACAATAGCTACCATTCTAGCATTCAGATGGCTTCTTTTGAAGCACTCTATGGGTGTAAGTGTAGATCTCTATTATATTATACTAAAGTAGGTGAGCATGCCTTAGTGGATCGTAGGAGATTGCTAATACAATATAGAAGGTGGCCCAAATAAAAGAAAAGATTTAGATTACACAATCACGTCAGAAATGTTATGCTGATATAAGAAGGCATGATTTAGAATTCCAAGTGGGCGACGAAGTTTGCTTAAAAGTGTCTCTGATAAATGGTGTAGCATGATTTAGCACAAAAGGGAAGTTAAGCCCAAGATATATCGGTCCTTATAAAATTCTCGAATGAATCGGCAAGGTAGCCTATTGTATTGCATTGCCAACCTCACTAAGTGGGATCCATGACATATTCTATGTATCATCATTAAGAAAATATAAGCCAGATCATATACTGGCACCAAAGGAAATCCAAGTAGGGGATTACTTGCAGTAAACATAACAATTGTTTTGTATACCAGATAGCAAGGAAAACCAACCAAGAAATAAAGTGATTCACCTCATAAAGGTTCAGTGGAGTCATCATACTGAAGAAGAGGCAACTTGGGAACTTGAAGAGATGATGCGAGTTAAATACCCTTATCTATTCATCTAAGGGGGTTGGAATGTGATGCCTTGAAACTTTAAGGTAGGAGTAAATTTGTTTTTCCAGTTTGGCAATGTTTGACATAGGTGCATACAATGAACTTTGGAAGAAATTATAAACATATTTTGAGGTGATTATGAGAAATATGACTAATGCTAGGTATTTTTTTAATTAATTGATATGGATCAGGCCGAAAAAGATGCAAGGAATGGTGTAAACAGAAATGCATGTTCGCCATTTACCATGCACCACCAGAGCATGGGAGATGGAGCAGCTTATAATGCTCCATCAATCAATTCCAACCCCAATTCATTGCCCCCAAACCCATCCCATGTCCCAGCCTCTTGAGAAACTCCTTCCTGCAGTGATTTTTGGCAAATTGAAGTGGGGAAATTGCTGGTGAAGCATACTACAACTATGCAGAGTAAGGAAAATGTCAGATTTTGTGGATTTGAGTGGGGAAAAAGAAAAGGAATTGAGTAAACTTCATCTACATGGGGTTTTGCTAAAAAGTGGTAAAAGGAAATTTACAGGTAAGTGATCTTCTTGCATAATTAATATTCCTACTAAGTGGTTTATTAGAATTATGATTTATGGGAGAAGTTATTAAGAGTTAAGGTTTTGGGAGGTTTGAAATTGGAGAAAATGCAGATTTAGCCAAGACTTGAATATTATGATCGATAATTGGGATAGAATTTCTGCTAAAACATGATTATTTGTTATTTAGGAAAGTAGAACATGTTTCTTGGAGTTAGAAATATGAAATCTAAAAGTTGCATATTAGGTGTTCGATGAAATGACGTTAATTGAGATTTAAATTGGGTAATTGGGTAAGCCCTAGAAGGGTTAGTTTATGAAGTTAAGCTAGGGATTTAGCTATTGATGATCCCTAGGCTTTACTGGCTTGAGATGCTAATGTGACACGTGTTGCACTTATAGGATTGGTAAAACATTGCATTGGACTTAGAATCACTGAATTTAAGATCAAAGAGGGTGTAGTTCTTCATATACAAGTAAGCAGGTTTCCTTTTCTTCGAAATTACATTAGGAATTATACAAAGGAGCATTCTGGGCATTGAGTTTTTGATTTCCATGAGGACTAGTATGTAACACTTAGGGTATGAAAAAGTGAGTAACATTTTTTATTATTTCCTTAAATGATTAAATTGGGATGACTTGTACTTGAGTGTATTAAGTGTGTAGAGATTCATGCAAAATGTTAAGTGATGATTTAATGAAACTGTTTTGAATTATTTGAAGGAATTAATGATGTGGAACAATGGATTTTTTATATGAAAATATCATAGAAAAATTTAAAGAGGACAAAGAATTAAATAAAGAAGAAACGACATTGGAAAACAGAAGAGAAAAATCATAAAACAAAGGAGCAAAACAGGCCATCAGAGCTATTGTGCCGGCGGCACTGGCTGACGATAAAGGTCACTGAGCCAACTTTTTTGACCATTCCATTATGTTCTAGTTTTTCCATTTCATTTTCTTTCTTCCCACACTCAAACCTCTTGATCCTAAGTCTGTTTTACATGATTTTAGCTAGGAAATTACTTCTTTAGGAATGAAAACCCCTCAATCTTGTATCCCAACCTAAAATTTTGTAATTTGGACAATGAAGGGAGGAAGAAGGAGCGGTTTTTCTGCAACCCATGTAGGGTTTGGGGGATTTGGAGCTAGATTCACATGCTAGAGAGGAAGCCATGCATGGATTTTAAGGTAAGCCCCTTAGTTTTCAAATTGCTATTTTTACCTTGCTAGATAGTGTCTTTTTGGGGAAGATGATGGGTTTTGTTCTCGGACTCATAAGGGAAATGATTAATCCATGCTTAATAGTGATTTGGAACATGATCAAGCAAGAGGAATTACGATTTAGTCTAAGCTAGGGTTTTAGTGAATAGTGAAATTTGGAGAAATTTTGAGGAAAATGAATGATTTATGGGTAATTTACATAATTTCCATAAAATAAAGATTTAATTTGTAATTTGTAACATTTGAGGCTTATCTGATCATGAGAAACTTAACTTTTGTTGTTATCCCTAACTTAATGGAAAATTTGGGAAAGGGTTTTTGTGTGTGAATTATGTAAACAAAGAATTGGTTTGATTAAGAGCTTAATTAGCTTATTCTTGAGATTAATTGCATAAGATTAATGCTATAGCACAAATCATGTATGAGGGTCTTATTGCAACCCTAAGAATCTAATGAAGTGGGATAAAGGTCTATGTTGAGTATAAGGAACCAATGAGGAAGTAGTTTCATGTAATATGTTGGATATGAGTTTAATTAGGTCAAGGGTTGTATGGGAGGTGGTTGATTGATTTCATGGCAGACATTAATTGTTTATGAATGAAGTAGCAAAATAGTGTGCTTGATACCTTTAATGAATAAGTAATGAATGGTTAGCAAAATAGCTAATGCTAGAATGTAATACATGCACTTGAAAAGTATTTAGAACAACACTCACTACGTATAGATCATGATTTTGGTTCATTGAATTGCTGAATGCAAATGACTGAGATTGAATTGATGATGTGAATGAGAATCTTATGAGTGTTAATTATGATTGTATTGTCAGGAAATTTGTGTGGTAGTTTTGAACATGCTATTTTGATTAGTTACCACTTTCAAATCATGCCTACTTACTCAGTTCACACCTTATTTTAATTTTTAGCTAACAGGTCAGGTAAAGAATTCCAAATATGGGTTAGAGTTGAGAGGTTGGATTTGAAGATCTTTTCTTTATGGTATAAGGAATTCTGATTTTAAGTGGATTGGCATGTCTTAGTGATAATTGTTTATGATATATGGATGGACCTATATGTCCCTAATTCTATGTGAGTGCCATCATGATTCGGCTTTGGTCGTGGACCTGCAGTTGTAGGTGTAGATTTATGTTTTTGAATTATGTTAGAAATTATTAATATTGAAATTAAGATTTAAATTGGATTTGATATGATTAATGATAAGTTTGGAAGTTGTTAATCATATAAATTTATATGGTGTATAATTGCATAAACCCATATATTCTAGGGGATGCTTTGCCAGATTTTAGGCAAAAGATACCCCTTAAAAATAAGGAAATTATAAGAGAATAAGGGAATATTAGTGTTCCGCATAGGCCCCACTAGAGAACCATCTACAAGATTGTTCAAATGCATAGGGTGGGGGTGTAGGGCGCCACATAGTTTTATTATGTTTTGGCCATGTTTTGAGTAATGTGCATGATTTCTTCATGGTGGAAAATTTAATTTAATATAGTGTTTTATATTTTGACATTGTATTAAAAGTTTTGGATAGTTAATTACGCCAAAAATTTATTATGGATTTATGTGTATAATTGAATTATTTTGTATGTGAGAAATTCTAATAGATGGCCATGAAAAATTGAGTAAATTGAGAAGTAAATTAAGGCTTAATAATGGTATTTAAACTCTCGATTGAAAGATGGAAAAGTGCATAGGTAACAAGGGGTGAAAACAGGACAAGACAAATGGGCAGCAAGTGGGAGCCATAGCTCCCAACTTGGATGCCGCGGCCCCCAAGTGAGAAATGGCTACGTTGCGTAGGCAGAGAGTGAGAGCCATGGCCCCAAATTGGATGCCGCAACCTCTAAATAGTGCCTTGAAAAAAATTTATGATGAATTTTGTAGTTTTTGAAGAAGGGTTTTTCTTGGAAGCTTTAAGACATTATTTAGAGGTGGTAAAGACATAAAACTGGAATGTGAAAAGGCTAGAATAATATGCAATTATTTTTATCCATATGAAGTATGACTATCTCAAGATGACATGGTTACGAATGTGATACGCCTGGTTAGTGTGGTGTCTTATATGGCCAAATGTGATACGCCTAGTTGGCATGGTAGGCCGTGTGGCTAGATATGGATATGCCTAGCTGGCATGGTGGGCCGTATGGGCAGATATGGATACTCTTGGTTGACATGGAGGCCTGGATGGCCCAGTTTATGTAACTCACCTAATTTCTTCATTAGTTGTGGAGGGAGAACCTATGATCCCTATGGAGCAAAGAGGGCGGAGTGCCATGGATGACAATGAGAGACTATCATGTACCTAGCAAGCTTTGTAGTTGGTGGTATAGAGAGGGACTGGAACACACCGAAGAGGGAGAGGGGTCTATGTGTTCTGTTGATTGCCTTCCAAAGATTAAGTAGGGTTGATGCTAGTGTATGAATGATTTAGTGTATGAATGATTTATGATGAGGAATGGATATGAATAGATGAGAACTAAGGACCAGCTAATTTATAGCTGAATTTCAAGACTACGTTGTAACTTAATTAATACCCATTGATGCATCTTACTAATGAATCAATGTACAATATTATAAGACATAGTATGTTATAGATTTGTATACGCATGTGATATGATCTTGACTTTAAGATTATGTTGTTAATTACTATTTAATTGTATGCCTGCTTACTAAGTTGCCTGGACTCATCCTATTTTTGTTGTGGTTTTTAGTTGATAGGCCTGAAGACAGAGACCAACATGGGGTTGGAGCTCAGGATTAGGATAGGCCTTGCCTTATATCTGCAAGGAGTCCATAATTATGCAATTTCTCTATTTGGTATTTTGAAATGTATACAAATTGTAAATTCCTAAACTTGAGTGTGTGTGTTGTATATAAAAGTGAATAAAGTAATTTTTTGGCTGGCATGTCATGATACAGGATATGTATGTAATCTATCTTACTACCTCCATCATAATGCGACTGTCGATTTTAGGTGGCTGTGGGTGTATGATGATTAGTTTGAGATGATGTTGAGATGCATGATTATGTATTATAATGAATTGTATAGGTTAGAGATGGACAGTATAGGTGAGACTCTATCTAGAGTTTCTCGTGATACTATCCTACAATAAAGCTCAAAAAGTGGAGTGTTATAGGTGCTCTCTCTTCTCCTTCTTCTTCCTTTGCACTACCATCATCTTCTTCCATTTCTTACTGGTGCTTGACTTACAATTCCTCTCTATACTTTGCTTCTATAGCATGCATTCTCTTCAACAAAGTCTCACGAACCCAATCCTTTTTAAGTATTGAGAAATGCAAGCAAGACACTTGAAGTATAGGAACATGAAAGTGCTCAAATATTTTTGTCATTCATACATCGTTTAGACACTACATAATGTAGTGAATAGAATTATAGAAAGGCTAACTTTCTGATATGTATAAATCTTGCATAGAGTCTTTGCCTCACTAGCAGTAACCTACTTAGTGCCACCAAGCTTAGGCATTATCATAGCCTCCAATTCCTTCCTGAGCATACCAAGTTTAATTTTGAGGTCTTTTGTTCGCATATAGGTGTGAGCAAAAGTGTAGACTATGCAAGTTGACAAATTGTTGAAATTATCTTCTTTATCTAACCCATCTTCATCCTTTTCATTTGGCACAACTAGTATTTCTCCAAGGTGTCTTTTAAGAGATATCAAATTTGTTCCAAATTGCATGTGCACTTCTTTTACCATGGATGATGTACTAGGTCTCCAGTTGAAGTAAAATATGAGAACCAACTCTTTGTAAATCAGTGCATCATAGTCTAACAAGTTACTCCATCCTTGATAGTTTATCATTGCACGAATGTCTACTTGGATCTATCAAGGAAACCCAGATCTATCTTCTTTTGTATATGTATTGGTCTTCCAAGCATGGAGGTATATAGTATTTAAACATTTCATCCTCCCCACAAAAGTAGTAGGTTGGTAAATCTCAGGGTTCAAATATGGTTGTGGGGACCTTCCTTCCATCTACTTCTTCAGGAAGGGATTTCAGATTAAACAATTTCACCCCTTCTTCATTCTTGCCAACATTCACTTCCACTTCTTCACTTTCATTTTCATTCATAGGAGTAGAAGCTGAGGTATTACCTTGTTCTTATTTGTAGTGCGAACTCTTCTAGAGCTAGATGTGGCTCTAGATGTGGAAGGTTGGGATGTAGAGGCTCCTCCTCTTGTTCTTGGCCTCTTCATTCCCTTATGTGGCTTGGAAACAGTTGCTTTCGGTGCCATAGTAATGTACAAAATGGGTGGAAATGATGAAAATCTAAGGGAATAGAGCTTTTGGAGAGTTTGGAATCAAAAGTAGAAGGTTTTTGGATCGCTCGCTCCTAAGGGAGATGAATATGGTGAAAATAGAAATGGACCATTAAGTCAAATTTTTCCCTTTTGATTCGCTAGGTGGCTGGCTCGCAAGCGCCTAGGGACCAGGTGGCTTCACTCCTAAAAATGAATATTCCTAGAATTTTCTAAATTTCTAAGCTCCTAATTTATTTTACCCTCTTAATTCTTTTCTTCTTAATTGGCACACCTTGTGTTAGTCATTTAATCTCAATTTTGAATACATCACATCAAACATATATCAAGCACTAAATGTTTCAAGCATTTCAAACACATACAATTTGAGTTTTGATAGCGAATAACCCTATTTTTACCATATTTTCAGAATTTATGATTTCATAAGGGTTATTTGTGACAATGAATTCACGAATGATATCACTTGTTGGTATTTCTTAAATCAATTTAATCTGTTTAGTATGTTTATAATATCAAAAACACATATCATGTCAATCATTTTCAAAATGTATTCAATTAACCATCATTCAATCAATTCATTCATACATCAAGTCATGAGAATAAAGGAATTTCATAAATTTTGAAATTATTCATGACATGAGTATTATCATCAATTAAGCACATATTCAATTAATCATTCCATATTATAACAATCATTTCTTAATTTCATTTTCAACATTAATCTTGTGCAAGCATTAAGTCAAGATAAAGATTACAGAAGATCTATCTAGTAATCAAATGCCTATTACAGATCATAAACTTTAAAATTTCCCAAACAAGCTTAACATATGCCTTAGGACTGTAATGATATTAGATTTTCATTCACACCCAATTATAGATGTAAAAATTAAGCCATATACTTTAAGCTATTTTAAACAAATAATTATCAAACCATTTCTAACATATATCATATTAACATTACAAATACAATATTTCGATTTGACAATCCATAACCTTGTTTGTTTGTGTTTGTTATTCTCAATAATTTGTGGTTCCTTGATATTGTTTGGTGGCAACATCTTTGTAGGGATGTTTGCAAGTTTAGCATGCACTCAAATTATATTGATTTAAAGTAGGATCTCTGCCATTTCATTCATTAGGTGATGCTTTAGCAATCTAATCTTCTTAACTTTCTATTTATAGAAGATGGACTAAAAAATATGACCATTAGGGCAATCTCCATCAAAATCTCCAAGGGTACTCAATAAAGATGATTTATTGCTACAATTAAGTCCATAGGGAGAACCTTAATTGAAGATGCAAGATGAAAATGTTTAAGCATAGATGCATGCCTACTTACCAAGATAAGATCATCTTCCATAATCTTCCATAGATCTATATACTATATCACTTAACTAGAGTTTACTATGCTATTTTAACTAAATCAAATCATTCTTGCTCTTTTTATAGCACTCCCTCTTGTGATAAACATGTGAATTACAATATTTTTTAAGCTTTCTTAAGTTCCTTGAATTCACATGCTTAGGAATCAAGAATTTTTTACAAATATCTGTAGGAATGCTAATTTCATCTAGTCTAAGCTTTGGATCACCAATAACATTTAAATTCCAATGCTTGATCTAATAGTTCTCCATGAAGATACTTCTTCTCATGACTACTCTATAATCTTTTATTTCCTAATGAATAACTGGGACAATGTTTGCTTGATCACTTCTGATGCTTGTTCTTCAAAGTTATTCATTTTAATAATCAAACCATATAAGACCATGCATATATAATAATGCTATTTGTTTTTTTTCCCACATGAATTTCAAATAGTCTACACATGGATTATCATGCAATCATTCAAGTAGTTTAAAATTGATCTGCAACTGATAATTTGGGCTACCATTTTACTTGGCATATTTTGATGTTGTTTATTCCTAACCTTTACCAAGCCAATCATTAATACTTTTTCTTCAAAATCACTTCAATGGTTGGTTTATATAAATGTTTAGCTCCTTTGTGCCAAGACTAATAATGAAACATTATCAATAGTAAACGATAATTTTTCCCATATGGAATTACATAGTCCATCCTCTGGGCATATAGCTAAATGCATTGAAGATAAACTTGGGTAGTCTAACATTCTCGAATTGAACTTTATCCTTAGATGCAGTCACTTGTTCTATTCCCCCAAGCTTTGGCATAGATACATTTACAAAAACCTTTCTCAACATCCTCATCTCAATGGTTAGATCATTTTTTTTCATATAATGATGAGTATGATTGTAAACAATTCCTTAAGGTCCATTGGATAGAGCATTGAAGATCTCCTCACTTTTTAGGCCCGGTTCCTCTTCCTGCCAGGGCATACCTAGATCTCTCCTAATTGCCCTTTTGGTGATTGAATGTGTGTTCCAAATTCAATTCTCACACCTTTTACCAAACTATTGTAGTTAGTGTGATTCCAATTGAATTAGAAAATAAGTACCAATTGATTATAAATGGGGGCATCATACTCCAATAGGTTATGCCATCCCTGATATGTAATCATAGCCTTAATGTCTGATTTGCATCTATCCAAGAAATCAAAATATACTTTCCTTGGAATGTGAATAGGGCGACTAAGCATGGTAGTGTAAAATTTCTCCTTTCCCCCTTCCACACCAAAATAGTAATTACGAAGGTCCTGGTAATGAAACTTACACTTGGGGACCTTATTTCCATCCACAATGTTTAGTAAAGATGCCAAATCATATATCCTATAGTCTCCCCCTACATCTCTGTTCCCCATCTCAACTTCTTCTTTAGTATGCTTTGTGGAATGAGTGGGTTGTGAAACATTACCTTGTAAACTGCTTGCAAAGTGGACCCTCCTAGTCTCTGTGGAAACTCGGGATGTGGTTCCATGTGATGATGACACTCCCCCTCTCGTCCTAGTGTTAGCCCCAAAATGTAGGATGTATGGCAAAGTTAGAATCCAAATGGTGTGGGGAAGACAAACTGATTGTGCAAGTGCAAAAAATAAAAGATAATGGAAACACACAAGCACATAGCAATAAAGACATAAGGATTATAGTGGTTCGAGACCCTTCGTACCTACTCCTCCACTCTCTAAGGTTTCCCTGAATGTTGGTTCCACTATACCCTTTGGAATCACTCTTGGTTTCTTGAGATAACTATAAACTCATACACTAGTTTTACTAAGCTTACTAGAAACTCACACTGTTGGTTTTTATGAGCTCACCAACAACTCATACAATGATAGTTTTCCAGAGCTCACCAAAAGCTCATACAATGATGGTTTTCCTAAGCTCACACCAATTATACAGTAGTGATGGTTTTCCCAAGAGCTCACCACCAAGTCATACAAAACTTCCCAATTTGGTTTCCTAGAGCTAACCAAAAACTCTTACAAATGCTTATAATAAAATGCCTCTAATATAGGATAATGGGTACACACAGTTAAAGCTCAAACAAATATGAAAGATATAACAATAAAGCAAATTATAGAGAATTCAAACACCCTTAAAGTGGTATTGATGTGGTCTTGAAGCTCTTTGATCTTGGTAGCACCTTGGAGTGAAGATACTTGTGAAATTTGAATAAGTTTCTTGTATTTGATTCTTGTTTAGCTTATGGAACCCTCAAGCATCATGTTTCTTTTGAATGTGTTGTCTATTTGTACAATCTGGAGAGATTATGGACCATTTAGAAGAAGACTACTGTGAAATGCAGCTTTTGCAGAGCATTAAATTTTTGAATGTTTGAAAACAACATTTTTTTTATTATAGTAGTTATTGTAGTTATGCCCAAAGTTAAGTTTCAGACATCAAGTTGACTTTCAAACTTGAACAGTATATTTAAAAATTCTAGACTTACTATAGCAATTCATTGTAGCATAATTGTTATAGCACTCAGTCTGAAATCCATGTTCGGACTTTCTGTTTGAAGATACTGGAGCAAGTCACTATAGTGGTTACTGTAGCAGTCATGAACAACATCATTTCTTCCCTTCTTTTCTTCCTCTATTTTACAAGATCTTTACAAAACATCATTAGCTAAATTTAAGTCATAAATAAATTTTATAAATCATCAAAATCAAAACCTTTGTGTCAGCACCTAGGTCCTTTCACTCCTCTATGGGATTTGGAGATTGCCACTTTGGGTGTCGTGATGGAAAATAGAGTGTTTTAGGTAAGTGTAATAGGCTAGGATGAGAAGGGTTTGGATGGATTGAAGTTCTAAGAAGTATGGAACTATAGAAGAGAAGTTTAAATGAACTAGAGATTGAACCAACACTTAGGGTTATAACCCCTTTTCGAACTTGTAGATGCCTTTGGAGTAGGTGCCTAAGGCACAGATGGCTACCATGCTAGAATCAAATTTCCTCAATTTCTGCACATTTTATTTATACTTCAACTACTTCTCACGTCTTTCATAACTTCTCCTAGCATCTATTTTCTATAGTTTTGAAACTAATTTAACTTCAGCACACTTTTTTTCATTTTTGACAATGCATGATCTATGTGTTGGTATCTATCATTCCTAATTCTCTTCAAATTTTATAAAAATTCTCAAGTGATAGTGGTTTAGAAAAATGTTAACTAGTTGAGCAACTATGGGCATATATTCTAAACATATATTATGTTTTTCAATATAATCTCTAATGAAGTGGTTCTAATAAAGTGGTGCCTAATTTCAATATGCTTAGTGTGTGAGTGTAGCACTAGATTTTTAGTTAAGCATATTGCACTGGTATTATCATGCCTTATAGGAATGTCTTTGTAAACTAATCCATAATCTAGAAGTTGTTGCTTCATTTAAAGCAATTGTGCATAACAACTTTTGATAGCAATATATATTCAGCCTCTGTAGTGAAGATAGCTACACTAGTTTGCTTTCTTGAGAACCATGAAACTAGCATGTTTTCAAGGAATTGACAGGTTCCACTAGTGCTTCTCCTATCAACATTGTGATAAGTGAATATTATTCACTTATATCACCCCTTTTCAAGCTAACTTTTGGTTTGCTCTTGAGTTACTTTTAGTTGATTTGATGTGTTTATGTTTGTGTTTGCTTGTAGGCACACAACTTCAAAAATAATGGAGAAAACATAAGGAAATTCAATGAAATGGAGAAAATACAAAAGAATGGTGGATGGTACTTCAATGCCATGACACTGGAAGCCTATGCCATGACCTTGATCATAAAATGTGAAGAATTGGCTAAACAATAAGTCTGTGATGCATCACAGAATAAGAGTATGGAAAATATGGGTAGATAAGAAGTTTGTGCTGTGACACTAAAATCTGTAGCACATATGTGTACACAGTGTGTATTTTTGCTGCATCTAGAGGCTGAATAAGAATATGTGGTAAACATAATAGTTTTATCCCTTAAAATTTTCTATCCAAAAATTCAAAAATCATAAGATTTGGAGGTCATATTTAGAAGATATAGCCAAAACATTGCAACTATCTCATACTCAAAACTTGCTAAAAGCAACTACAATAAATGCATCACTAGTAGGCAAGTTACGACAATGATGGAGGAAGATTTAGATAGAGTTGTAAACACAAAAGTTGTATATCTTAAAATTATATTTCAAAAAAACTATGAATCATGTGATTATGCTATCTTATGGGGAAGTTATGATCAAAATAGTAAGACTATATCAAGTAGTAAGATAGCAAGTTTGTTCCACAACACAAGAAATCTGTGTCGCAACACAGAATCAGAACATGAAGAACAATAAGTCTGTGCTGCAACACAAGAATACTATGCCATGGTATAGACCCAAGGTAACAAGACACAATTTTAGATTTTTTGCAATTGCTTGGAAAAGATGTAAAAAGACAAATCTTCAAGGAAGGAAGTATAAAAATAAAGCGGAGTCACCCGAAAGAGGATCTTGAATTGTAGAAAGGACATTTTTGGAGATTATTAGAGAGGCTTTTAAGAGAAAGAAGCTTCAAGTTGCAAATCAAACTAAGCATCATTGGAATTAGAATTTTTATAATGTCATATGAATGTTTTATGGATTCTTATTGTAACACCTGAGGCGTTAAAGCGTGGCAAGTGTGGTGAATTTTGTTAATTCCTAATATAAAAATTATTTATTAAATTATATAAAATATTGACGTTAACATATGGATCATGATAAGGACAGTCCAAGTACATAAATAGATGGAAATAAAGGGGAGATTGAGAAAAAATCAAAATTTTATCAGTGTATTTTAACAAAATGCTGAATTTGAAAAATTTGTCATTTGTCTTTAATGTTTGATATAGATAATAGATGAATAAGAACAATTGTTCAACATAAAATTTGTATATGTTCAAATTATCTTCATAATGAATCAAGAATCACATTATTTGGATGTAAAATGAAAACGTTATGGTTAATACACTAAAACTACTCCAAATACTAAAAACAAGCTGAAAATAACATGATGAGCTACTTTAATTAAATTTCTTAACATATTTTTGGGATGATTTGGAAAAAGTTGTCAGCAATAAAGTTGCAGGCTTTGACATTATCTTTCTAAATCCTCAAGAATCATATCCTTTGGATGTCATATGAAAACGGTATGCTAAAATTACAAAGGCTATGTGTGGTATATTATTAAGGACGAGATCAATGGGTATAAGTGGGAAATTTATGTATTAGTTATACAAAATAATTTTAAAAAATTAAATTTAAGACCTGTTATGGTAGATATGGAATTTGCAAATGAAATTGGAGGTATAATTATGATAAGGCCCTTAAATTGGGTGAGTAATGGCCCTTAAATTGTTAAGGCATGATAATTATGATTTAAATGATATTATTCTTATTTTTTTAGGAAAAATATGTATACAATGAATGTATGAATGTGAGGGAATTATAATGTTATATTAATTTTTATTCTTGATTGAAATTAATTGATGGAATAATGGAACATTAGGGCTGCATGAACATGATCTGGACACGTACCTATGGAGCACCAAAATGGAGATAAGTTAAGTGCTCCATCACCTAGGTTTTCTCCATCTTTTCATGCCCATTCACGACCAAGAGAGAATCCAGCTCTCTTAAGCCCTCAACACCTCCATTTTTCCACTTGTTTCTAACGAGAATCAATTGCAAAAATTCATCCTACAAAAAGGGAAATCACCATGCCTATTTCCAACCTTGGGCGCATGATTAAGGTGGGGAAAGTTGCTATTATGGTTTGTGTGTTCTTGATTTTGGTGTTTCCATTGAAGAAATAAGTTGTTTTCCATGTGAAGTTGAAGCTTAACCTCTTTCCCCTAATTGATTTCATGTTTTAGGCTTGCTAGGGTGATTATTCTATTTGTGGAGCTTATCTAAGGTTGAAAATTTGTGATTTTCTTATAGATTTGATGGGGAAGTTGATTAATCATAATTAGTAGCTTAACTTATGAAGTTTAGATGTGATTTTGACCCTATATAGTTGCTCATGAAAATGGACAACCAAATGGCTTGGGCATGAACATAAGTGAAGTGTGATTCATGATGGGATTTGGAACTTTTGAGATGGAAATGGATGGAAAGTGGAGGCTAGACAAGAATTTTGAGGTAAATATTCCAACTAATTTCATGTTTTCCATATGCTAGGGTTTTGGGGTAAATTCATGAACAATGATAATTGAAAATTTCTCATAAATTATGCATTGAATTCATGAGGATTAATGGATTATACATGGCTTATGATATATTTGCAAAGATTTAAGCTTGGAAAATCATAATGTTGCATTAATTCCATCCATGAATAGCGACCCTAAGGTAAAAATTGATATTAATTCATGCAAACTGATGAGAGAAATGGGTTATTAACTAATTTTGATACATTTGGCATGCTTCTAGGTTGATAAAATATGATTTTTCATGATCCCCTACTACGAATAATAATTATGTGAATGGTAATTTGGGGGTTTTGTGTAAAAATGTGAGTATGCTTGGTTTGATTGAGTTATACACATGATTAGCATGTTATTAAGATAAATTTAATGTTGAATATGCTATGGGTTCATGATGTATATTTGGGAGTGAAAACCTCTAATCTTATGTTAGTTGAGAAACATGCAAATAAGAGATGACTCTAAGCTATTTGATTGAATGTCTTGATGAAAGATAAGCCATAATTGAATTTGAGATCTACATGATATATGCAGAGTTATTTGACTATGAAAAAGGAGTTAAGTTGAGAAACACAAGGGATGTGAGTGGAGTCCACATTGACGAAAGTAGGCTCCCTTCTTTGTTTGAATATGTGTATGGATGGGCATAGTAGTTATCCCATTGATTGTGTCTAGGCACGTTTGTTTTAAGTGAGGGATAGTGGATATCTCATGCTTGTTAAGGTCGATTTTGATTTGTTTTGTGAATACTTGGGTTTTGGGGAATAGTGAGTATTCCTTAAGTATGTAGGAAATATGAATGACATGATTATATTTTTCATGTTATGCATTTATTTGTGCTGAGGATAAAAAGTATCCCATTTGCATTTATATCTAATGTTTGTTATTCTTGTGTATGGATGCCTATGTGATGGGGCAAGGAATACCCCATGTATATGTAAATAAAGGTATTATATGAATGACGGGAATAATGTATCTTCCCTTGATTCTATATTTTGTTATGTATTTATGAATGGAAATGGAAATATTTCCATGAGTTGTTTTTCTAATTGACATCTTGTGGATGCTATGCTATGAATGAGGGGATTTGAATTATCCCATAATTAGCAAATCTATATATAAATGGAATGGGAAGCCTTCTTTGATAAAGTATAATTATGTCATGGTGTGCCTGGATGGCACAATTATTTATATTATGCCTGTTCAGCATAGTGTTGATGTGTGGTATGGCATGACATAATGAGCCTAGAGTGGCTTGGATAGAATATTACATGCATGCTTGACTCATATTAGTATATGCTTGAATGGCTTAGAGTATGCATGAAAAGAATGAGGATTTGAGCTTCATAATGCAATTATTTTGTATTGTTCATCTCAGGACGAAATGGAAATATGTTGTGTTTACTATAATGAATTGAAATTAGAATGTAATGTAGTTGATGCATATTCTATATTAGAACAGGTTGTTATGATTAATTATTTTCTATTATTTCTGTCTACTTACTAAGTTGCCCAAACTTGCTTTCTTCTTCCATTTTTTAATTAATAGGCCAAGTAATGAAGTCAACATGTGGATCAGGCATATAATTAATGTTAAAGGCATTTTATTAATGGCATGGTAGAATGTTGGGATTGGAATCCCATTATATAATTGTGTAATTATATTTCATTACAAATGATGTATAATTGAGTGTATGGCATGTCATAGTGACAGAATTTTGAATGTAGCTGTGTGATTGCCATCATGATTAGTTTTGGTCTTGGGATAGAACTAAGGGCATGGGTGTGAGTTGTTGTTAAATTTAATTATCTTAAGATAGTTAAATTTATAGTAAACTCTACTAGATTTTTGATAAAATTTGCATAGAAATGGGGAGTTGATAGGAAAATATTAGCATCCCATATCAGCCCCGATAATGACAGATGAAAACACAAAGGGTGGGGGTTCAGGGGGTTACAGATGATATTAGAGCCTTTGACTTAGCCGTGTGACAACTCATGCTCATCTATGTAAGAGCATTAAGACTACAATCATGATGGCAATGTTTAGTGGAAGAAAAGAAAATGACATGCCAATATAGTTTTATGGACTTGTAGGAAATATAAGAAGGCATGAGCAAGGAAAAGGAGGACATGCACATGATAAGTATAAATCGATATGAGAGTGATTAGATGATGTGAATATAATATGAACATGATTGTGTTGTGATAGTACAAATGTGATATATTCCTGTTATAATTAGAGTAGTGTAGTGAAGTCTTGTGTGTATCATATAAGAAGGGTTTAAGTATTGTTTTTACTGGATATTTGATCTGAAATATTTGAATGTTCTATTTTATAGTGTGACATTAAATTGATGAAACTATGAAGTTTCATGAATGAGTGTTGGATGTTGTTTAATTGATTATAATAGAATCATGGGATTCTTTAAGATAATATGATTGTGTGAGCCCAAGTTGATTGGATGATTTATTTAACTAGACATGACATGTAGTGGCATGAGTCTAGTAACTAATGTTTGATGAATCTTATGATTTTGATTGATTGTAATGCCAGGATGACATTGATGTGATTGATATACTAGGATGACATTGTGTATGCTATGTATTGATTTGACTTATTATCTTTGACTATTGGTTAATTGAAGTATTTGTTCCATATGACATTGCCTTGCCATGATTGATTGTTGAACAAGATGGTATGTTCATATATTGTTGAATAACTTTGCTTGTGAGCATGTTGATTGAATGAATTGGCATATGTATTATGATTTTGTGACTGACATTGGCTTTGTTGTGATTAAATTGAACTGTTTTAATTGATGAAATGATTAACGAGCTTGTGTATTACCCTATATGATTGGCATTGACTTTACTATTTGATTGAACCAAGTGATTGATGCAATTTTGTACATGTGAGATGTGTTTTTATGCATGTTTGAATTGATGAGATATGTGGTGCATGTATGGTATGAATATGTATGAGTTTGATATAATAATACTTAACAATGAGTTGGTGGTAAGCTCTCGACAACCTCTAGTGTGAAATAATGAGTTAGTGGTAAGCTCGTGAAAACCACCAGTGTAAATAGTGAGTTGGTGGTAAGCTTATGAAAATCACCAATGCAAAATAGTGAGTTGGTGGTGAACTCATGAAAACCACTAGTGATGCCTTAGAGGCACGTTGTGGCCTGTATGACCATTGAGGTGGTTGTGGGGGCAGCCGACATGGTTGGACATTGCTTAGTGATCAGGAGGTGGTTGTGTGGGTAGCAGACATGGCCAGGCATTACTTGATATTGGCTTGGGTGGCCTAGATGGCCTGGAGGGCCAGGTGATAGTGCTTGGTGGATGAGCATGGTTGGGATGGTGAAGAAGTTTGTATTGTATGTATTTCATCATGAGCATTGTATTATAAGTATTATCTTGATATTGCTTTGGTTAATGCTAATGGATATGTGTATATAATGTGATGGATATGTAATGAGCACATGAATGAGCCATGTATGTGATATAGTATGCATCATGTATATGCACCTAGAGTTGGCTGGTTGCATGTATATTCATTAAGTACAACTGTGTATGACCTTGGTTTGGGTCCATTGCATTATTCAATTATGACTATATGCCATGGCATTAACATGGATTTCCGGATTAATTGAGATTATATTATATTGATTTGAGTAAGTTTGGTTTGAACATCTTATATATGTTATTTTTATTACATCTTAAAAATATGATCAGTAAAAGCACCCTTTTGCAGTGTATCATGAGTATATGGATCTACAAGATGTAAATTATTCATAATGTACTAGTGATATGTATATTTAATTGGAAAATGGACTTATATTTAAAGTTTTGAGAAGAAAACTGTTGTAAGAAGGGTAGTTTGTAATGCCCAAGTCGTTAAAATGTGGCAAGTGTGGTGATTTTTTAAAATTTCTAATATTAAAAAAATATTTATTAAATTATATGAAATATTGATGTTGACATATGCATCATGATGAGGATAGCCTAAGTACCTTAATAGATCGAAATAAAGGAAAGATTGAGAAAAACCCAAAATTTTATAAGTGTATTTTAAGAAAATGCTAAATTTGGAAAATGGTTCATTTGTATTTAATGTTTGATATAGATAATGGATGAATTAGAACAAGTGTTCAATATAAAAGTTGTAGACATTGAAATTATCTTCTTAACAAATCAAGAATAACATCATTTGAATATAAACTAAAAATTTTATGGTTAATACACTGAAACTGCTGCAAATACTAAAAAAATTCTAAAAATAACATGATAGGCCACTTTAATTAAAATTTTTGACATATTGTTGCGATGATTTGGAAAATGTTGTCAACATTATAGTTGTAGGCCTTGACGTTAGCTTTCTAATACCTCAAGAATCATGTCATTTGGATGTCATATGAAAAGCTATACTGAAATTATGAAGGCTGTGCCTAGTATATAATTAAGGACAAGATTAATGTGTATAAGTTGGAAATTTATGTATTAATTATGCAAAATAATTTATAGAAATTAAATTTAAGACCCATTGTGGTAAAAATATGTATATGATATGGAATGTGTAAATGATATTGGAGGTATAATTATTAATTGGGTGAGTAATGGCCCATAAATTTTTAAGGCATTAACCTATGATTTAAATGATATTATTCTTTTTGTTTTTGGAAAAATATGTATATAATGAATGTACACATGTGAGGGGATTATAATGTCGAATTAATTTTGATTTTTGAGGGAAATTAATTGATGAAATAATAGAACATTAGGGTTGTATGAACATAATCTGGACATGTACCTAAGGAGCACCAAAATGGAGATAAGTTAGGTGCTCCATCACCTACATTTTCTGCTTCTTTTCTCCCCCATTCATGACCAACAGAGAACCCACCACTCTTGATCCCTCAATAACCCCATTTTCCGACTTGTTTCTAATGAGAATCAATTGCAAAAATTTGTCCAAGCAATAAGGGAATGCCTGAATGGTGTAGAGTATGCATGAAAAGAATGAGGATTTGAGCCTCATAATGCAGTTATTTTGAATTATTCTTCTCAGGACGAGATGAAAATGTGTTGTATTTATGATAATGCATTGAAATTAGGATATAATGTAGTTGATACATAGTCTAGATTAGAATAGGTTGTTATGATTATTTATTTTATATTATTTCTGCCTGAGTTGCCCAGACTCATACCTTCTTCTTCCATTTTTTTTTAGTTAATAGGTCAAGTAATGAAGTCTACTTTAATATTAAAGGCATTTTATTGATGGTATGGTAGAATGCAAGGATTGCAATCCATTACATAATTGTGTTACATAATTGTGTAATTATATTTCATTCCAAATGATGTATAATTGAGTGTATGGCATGTCATAGTGATAGAATTTTGAATGTAGTTGTGTGATTGCCATCATAATCGGTTTTGGTCTTAGGACAAAACTGAGGGTATGGGTGGGAGGGGTAGACTCTGCTGAATTTTTGGCAAAATTTGTATAGAAATAGGGAGTTGATAGGAAAATATTGGTATCCTGCATCGGCCTCGGTAATGCGAGATGAAAATGCATAGGGTGGGGGTGTAGGGCATTACACTTATTTTTCATTATGAGTAGCTAAACTACTTATTCTAGTGGAGAGATGGATCTTGTGCTGACATTATGGTGTGCTTAATAAGTTATATGATTAAGAGTTCTTGTTGGTTTATTTATGATGCTTTGCTTTTAATGCTTTAAATTTATTAGTCGTTTATTGAAAGAATACATATTTGGGATTTAACACTCGGGAGAGCTAATCTTGAATATGATCTCGTCATCATAACATGGGATTCAAGATGACTCAGGAGAGCTTCTAGGTTCTATGAAATCATTCAAAGAATCATAAAGTGTAATGCATTCTTTACCTTCTAATTTTTATAGGGATATCGAAATTGGAATGTAGAGAGTAGATACTTAGCTTAGCACTCGAGAAGGGGAGTTGAGTCAATTAGCATTCTTGATTTATAAACCAATAGAACGATAAATACATAATGAGTTAAGAGCACCATGATAAAGCATAAGTGAAGTCGATCCTCTAGATCTTCTTTACCTTGAATTATTCCATTGAAAATCCTATCTATTTCTACTTTTTAGTTAAATTCACATCACTTGATCTTCCAAATAAAATAAGGATTATTCACTACAATATATAGTGATTAATTGGAATACATAATGCCTATGGAGATGATACTTTCTCACTATTATACTACAAAACTTGACGCCATGCACTTGCAGTTAGTTTAAAGTGAATAAGTTTTTGGCATCATGGGCAGGGATTGCCATCATTTTAATTTTTCACTAATATTGTTATGTGATAATTCTAGTTTTAATTTGAATTTTTATTTTCTTTTCTCACATCTTTTTCTTTGATTCTCTTTCTTTTTGTTTAAAAAACCATGCATGCTAAATCCTTTGCTAGAAGGCATGACATTCAACACTTTCCAATGGCCCATTAAACAACATATGGTAAGATAAGTTGCTAGTTGTTTTGAAATGGATCAAATCATAGCTCTTACTACACAGATGGCATCTCTAACTTATAAGATAACAACAGCCAATTTTGCATCAAAGGGTGTTCCAATTTTGGGAGTCTTCTTTTACAATTGGATCATACATAGCCACAAATTGAACTAAGGGAGAGGTTCCATATGTGAACAATTGGGGTGACAATAATGATTACAGATACAACTTAGCAACTCAGTATTATCTAGAATTCAACGATCATGAGAATCTATCCTACGAAATCCTAGGAGTGCCATAAACCCTGTTGTGAGTTTTCAACCTCAATCAATTGAGAAGAAGACATCACATGAAGATCTTATTCATACCTTTGTAATAGAATGTCAAGAAAGATTTGCTTGGAATGAAGAAAAACTTGACACTATTGATGTGCACATGAAAAATATTAATGCATCTATCAAGTCTTTGGAAACTCATATTGGTCAGCTTGCAAACTTTAACAATAATTCTTTTTCTGATTTGGAGGATTATGCTGCTAATGATGAAAGTGTTCAATATCCTTTGGAACATTACAATGAAAATTGCATAAGTCAGGATAGGGTAGATACTGGGGAAGTCATGGAACATGTTTTGACTTTGGAAGAGTTATCAAAAGAGAAAGTCAGCAACAAGGTGGAACCATTGGAAGAAGAGTCATTAGTAGAAGAAATTAAAGCTAATTTAGATATGAAGCAATTGCCCAAATTCTAAGGTATGCAATTCTTGGCACTAATTCATTCTTTTCAATGATTAGTTCTTCTTCTTTTACAAGTTTAGAGGAAGAAAAGCCACTTTAAGTTCAAGACCATGAAGGGAAGGAGATGAAGCTGCATAGTGAGAATAATGATTGCTTCAAGGTTGAAGGGGTGGATGAAATCATTGAAGAATTTTCAGAAAAACTCATAGAGAACACTGAAGCAATTGCGTATGTGTATCAACTGAGTGCACTAGAAGAATTTCATAAGATAATACCAAGTTTAAAAGAACCGGTGCACCTAAAAGACAAATTTCATTTCAAAGAGGGGAGACTGTAGTCTGGATGAGACTATAAACAAATCGCTTGTTGGGAGGCAACCTAAGTTTTTAAACTTTTTACTTTCTTTTATTTATTTCCATTAACTTAGTTTAGTTTTGCAATTTAGTTTGAATTCATTTTCTTGATGCAGATGCTCCCCTTAGAAGCTATGCACACCATGAAAGCAACCTTCCTTCACCATCAAAGGATAAAATGTCCCTACAAAGAAGTTTCCTTCCCCACTTGTATATTAATTTTAACATTAAGGATAATGTAGTTTTTAAGTTTGGGGAAGTTTTTGTATTTTTGTATCTATTTCTCTGTGGTTTCCATCTTATTTCTGAATTTTACTTTCTGCTTGATTTCTATCTTGAAGTAGCTTGCTATTTTGAAGTACTTTGTTTGTGTTGTCTTTAACTAGTGTTTCTTCTATTTTTATTTTTTTCCATGTAAAAATAAATTGGTTCAGTTGTTTAGTATTAATGGTACAAGTATAGTTCATTGATTGTAGCTTGTGGAAAATGTGTGATGCATGTTGTGTCTGTGTGCTTGACTTGAGCTTTTGTTTAACTTTACTTATGATTTCTTACTCACTTGTACACATGGCCATGTTATTTGTCTTCTGGAATCCTAAGAGAAAGTTTATGATGAAACTTTGAAAGCAAGATTTTTCTTCAAACTCTAGAACTTGTTTCAATCATTGTTCAAGGCAATATTTGGAATGACAAATCACTAAGAATAACCTAACACATTTATGTCACTAGTGACTCCATTGAGCCTTAATGAAAGAATGATATATGCAAAGCATTGTTATACACCATCATTCAACTTTTCTTTTTTTAGCTTCTTTATCCAAACCCTCTTAGCCTAAAAAGCTATGCTAGACCGATTAAGAGACATATTTCGTACACATGGTTGTCAAAGGGGTATGTGTGAAGTAGAAGAAGATAAGTTTGGGGGTTTTGAAAAGAAAAATGCCAAAAAAAAGGATAAAAAGAAAAGAATTAATAAGGATTCATCCTTAATTTGGAGGGATCACATCCTAATGAAGTGAGAAGAAAACAAGGTTGGGGGTGTGGTAGTAACACAGCCCATAAAAAGAAAAAGAAAAGCATAAATAAAGTAAAAAGAGTGAATAATCATGTTTATTTCAATTTATGATCTTTTACTTTATGAATCCTTATTTCTTTCTTTTGTTAGCCAAAGCCAAGGCCCAATTACAAACATGAGAACACCTATTGATTCTTTGTATAATGTGGTTACAAACTATGGAGAATGATGAGAAGGATGGGCCCATGGAGTTTTGAATTGAAGATTTGTCATGTTCTTATAGTTGCATGAATCTATCTAGGTTATTGGAGATTAAGTGCTATTGGCTTTATCTATTGCACACACAAGAGAAATCAAGAGTAAGTTACTGCAATGTTCGAGTTGAAATTTTAGATATAGTGTATTTTGATTTTGCTCAAGCTTTATGCATGTGAATCCATTTTTGAGATCTCTACACATTGAACCCGTTCAATCTCTCAATCTATTGTTTCATGAAAGTGTTTTAGTTTTGTTTAGTATTGTTTTATTATAATTAGTTTAATATTGTTTTGTTTTGCTTGAGGATGAGCAAAGTTATAAGTTTGGGGGTGTTTGATAAGTGAATATTATTCACTTATATTAGTCCTTTGCATGTTAACTTTTGATTTGCTCTTGAGTTATTTTTAGTTGATTTGATGTGTTTATGTTTGTAGGCAAACAATTTCAAAAATGATGGAGAAAACACTTGGAAATGCAATAAAATAGAGAAAATGAAAAGGAATGGTGGATAGTACTTCAATGCCACGACACTGGAAGCCTATGCCATGACACTGATCATAAAATGTGAAGAATTGGCCAAATAGTAAGTCTTTGTTGTGGCACTGGAAGTCTATGCCCCGACATAGAATCAAAGTATGGAAAAAATACAAGCAGACAATAAGTCTATGCCACAACACTAAACTCTACAACACATGTGTACATAATGCACATTTTTGGTACATCTTGAGGTTGAATTAGAAAATGTAGTAAACATAATAGTTTTACCCCTTGAATTTATCTACTTAAAAAATAAAAAATAAAAGATTTAGAGATCATATGTGGAAGATGTAGCCAACACACTACAACTATCTCAGACTCAAAACCTGTTGAAAGTAACTGTAATAAAGGCATCACTTGTATGAAATTTACGGTAGTGATGGAGGAGGATTTGGCAAGAGTTGTCAACATAAAAGTTGTATATCTTGAAATTATGATTCTAAAACATTAAGAATCATGTGATTATGCTATCATATGAGGAAGTTATGATCAAGCTACCAAAACTATATTCACTAGTAAGAAGACAACAAGTTTCTACCTCAACATAGGAAATATGTGCCACAACACAGAATCAGAACATGAAGAACAACAAGTCTATTCTATAGCACAAGAATACTATGCCATTACATAGACCCAAGTTAAAGGGAAAGATGGAAAAATAGAAAGTCTATGCCACAACACAGAAAGTCTGTACTGCGACACTAGAACTCAAGACACAATTCTGGATTTTTTGCAATTGCTTGGAAAAGATGCAAAAAAGACAAATCTTCAAGGAAGAAAATATAAAAACAAAGCAGAGTCACACTAAGGAGGATCTTGAAGTGTAGAGGGGATATTTTTGGAGATTCTTGGAGAGGCTTTTTAGAGGAAAAAGCCTCAAGTTGTAAATCAAGCCAAGCACTGTTGGGATGACTTTACTACCATTTCAATCCATGTTCCTTTAGTGTTTACAATCCTGTTCATCATTTTTACCTTAGATTAAAGTTGGAATCCAAATTTAATAGTGTTATATGGATGTTTTATGGATTCTTATTTCACTATGAGTAGCTAAACTCCTTCTAGAGGAGAGATGGATCTTGTACTGACATTATGGTGTGATTAATGAGTTATATGATTGAGAGTTCTTCTTGGTTTATTTGTGATACTTTGCTTTTAATGCTATAAATTTATTGACCATTTATTGAATGAATACATATTTGGGATTTAACACTTCTAAGAGGTAATCTTGAATATGATCTAGGCATCATAACATGAGCTTCAAGATGACTCGGGAGAGCTTCTAGGTTCTATAAAATCATTCAAAGAATTACAAAGTGTAATGCATTTTTTACTTTCTAATGTTTATAGGGATATCAAAATTAGAATGTAGAGAGTAGATACTTAGCTTAGCACTTGGGAGAGGGAGAGGGGAATTGCATGAATTAGCATTCTTGATTTATAAACCAATAGAACAATCAATGTATAATGAGTTAAGAGCACCATGATAAAGCATAAGTGAAGTCGATCCTCTAGAGCTTCTTTACCTTGAATTCTTCCATTCAAAAGCTTGTCTATTTATACTTTTTAGTTAAATTCACATTGTAATAGATAGTGATTAATTGGAATACACAAACCCTATGGAGATGATACTTTCTCACTATTGTACTACAAAACTTGACGTCGTGCACTTGTGGTTAGTTTACATCAAACACTTTGTATCCTCCAAAGTCTGCATCAGTGTATCCAATTAATTCAAAGGTAAATCCTTTTGAATAAAAGAGCCTTAGATTTTGTGCCCGCTAGATACTTAAAAATTCTTTCTACTATAGTTAGATGTGATTCTTTTGGACAAGATTGGAATCTCACACATAGGCATACATCGAATAATATATCCTGCCTAGATGTAGTCAAATATAAAAGAGAACCAATCATGTTAGAAAATAACTTTTCATCTAGGTTTACCTTTTTCATCTTTGTCAAAACTTGTTGATATGCTCATTGGTGTGTTTGCTACCTTTACTTCTTCCACCTTTAACTTCTTGAGCATCTCTCTTGTATATTTGGATTGACATATGTAGATTCCATCCTCTCTTTGCTTGATTTGCAGTCCAAGGAAATAATTCAATTCTCCCATCTTGCTCATCTCAAATTCAGCCTACATGATTCTACAAAATTCTTGGTAAGAAGCTTCATTAGTAGCACCAAAAATAATATCATCCACATAGACTTGAACTATCAAGATATCCATGCCATCATTTTTTATGAATAGTGTAGTTCAACCTTTCCTATTCTAAACTATGATCACTAAGAAACTTAATCTTTCATACCAAGCTCTTAGAGCTTGCCTCAGTCCATACAGTGCTTTTGTAAGTTTATAAACATAATTTGGTTGATCATGCGATTGAAATTCAGAAGGTTGCTCTACATATACTTCTTCATTTAGATATCCATTAAGGAATGCACTTTTCACATCCATTTGAAATAATTAGAAGTTTATATGGGATGCAAATGCAAGTAGCATCCTAATGGATTTTAGTCTTGCTATAGGAGCATAAGATTCCTCAAATCAATTCCCTCCTCTTGGGAGCATCCCTTAGCAGCTAAGCTTGTTTTATTTCTTATAATAAGTCCATTTTGATCCAACTTGTTCCTAAAGACCCATTTTGTTCTAATTACATTAGTGTGCTTAGATCTTGGAACTAATTCCAAAACTTATTTCTTTTAAACTGGTTTAGCTCTTCTTGCATTGCAATTATCCAATTTTCATCATCAAGAGCTTCATCAATGCAAGTGGGTTTAATGTTAGAAATAAAGGAAAAGTGCCCGCAAATGTTGTGGATGGATCTTTTTATTCTAACACCATCATAGAATCACCTATAACTTGATCTCTAGAATGGCCATGCATGAATTTTAAATCAAATAGGTGCTGGAAGGGAATATTACCTTCACTTACCTCCTCTTCATTTTCTAAAATTTGATCATCATTATGTTTTGAAGTTCCTTCTCCCCTTTGGTTTTCCAGATGTAGCTTCTTCACTTTTTTGTGGTTTCATCTACATCACCATCAACTTCCTTTCTCAAGGTTAAACCACATTCATCAAATGTGACATGCACCGACTCCTCTACAACTTGGGTTTACTTATTAAAAACTCTGAATTTTTGGCTATTAGAAGAATATCTAAGGAAGATAGCTACATCACTTTTTTGATCATACTTCCCAAGGTTATCCTTCTCATTATTTACCACATAACACAAACATCCAAAAGTATGAAAATAAGAGATATTTGGTTTTCTACCTTTCCAGAGCTCATATGGGGTTTTCTTCAAAATTGCTCTAACGGTTACCTGATTTAGCACATGGTAAGTTGTGCTAACTACTTATCCCAAAAATTTCTTAGATGATTTGCTCTCATTCAGCATGGTTCTTGCCATTTCTTGAATTGTCTTATTACTTCTTTACACAATTCCATTTTTCTGTGGAATTCTAGGAGTTGAGAAATTGTGATGAATTCCTTTATCTTCACAAAAATTGACAAACTACTTATTTTTGAATTCAGCACCATGGTTACTTCTCATTGATGCAATTGATAACTATTTCACATTTTGGACAAGCTTTGAAAAGGTGAAAAACATATAGAAAGCCTCATCTTTTCTTGCCAACAAAATCACCCACATGAACCTAGAGTAATCATCCACTATGACATACACATATCTTTTGCCACAAAGACTTAAAATGTTAGATAGCCCAAATAGATCCATGTGCAGTAACTCTAGGGGTTTAGATGTGGACATTTCATTCTTTGGTGAAAATGATATTTTCATTTGCTTAGACACTTGACAATCTTTGCAAATCTAATCCTTATCGTATTTCAATTTTTGTAGACCATTCACTAAGTTTTTCTTCCATAGGGACATGATATTCAACATGTTTATGTGTGCCATTCTTTTGTGCCACAACCATGAATCATCATTGATTGTAATAAGGCATTTTCCCATGATTTCATCTATACGAACCAAATAAATATTTCCATGTCTTTTTCCATTAAACACTAGATTATCATGTGCATCAAACACATTACATATAGATGCTTTAAACACAACTTTGTAGCCTCCATCATACAATTGGGTAATACTTAGTAAGTTATGTTTAAGACCATCTATATATAAGACTTCCTCAACACATGCATTGAATTATATATATTTGACATCTACCCTTGATGAATCCTTTGTCATTGTTGCTGAATGTCACTATTCCTTCATTGACTGACTTTAATTCCCTAAATAGTTCTTTGTTTCAAGTCATGTGTCTCAAACAGCCGCTGTCTATAAACTATTTATTCGTTCTAGTGGCTTTGAGACACATCTACAAATGCAATGGCTTGTATACTCTTTATCTTTTTGGTACCCAAGTGATGGGTCCACTTTTGTAGTGATAATGCACATGTAAGATAGTTGTGCACATTGCTTGGGTTTCCAAGTCAATTTTGCACCCTTTTCTGCAATTTTTTAGTGTGGCAATCATATATCTTGTGCCCCATTGTGTTAGAAAAATGACATCTGCTATTGATTCTGTTTGGTGCATTGTATCTTTCTAGTTTTCTAACCCAAGAGTGTCCTACAAGTCTTCTAATATAGGGATAATTTTCTCTCTCTTCAGTGAGGTTCATACCTTTGGTCAATCCACCAAACTCTTTATTTTCTCGTGGTTCATCACCACTAGATTCTTCACATCCAACTCCCTTTTTTCTTTTTGTTTAGTCATTCTTAGGAACTTGGTTACAGATTCTCCTGGATTGGAGAACTTATTTAACATACTATTTAGAATTTCTATCTCTTTCTTTAAATTTCCAACTTCCAAGTTCAAACAATGTTGCTAGAATAAAATGAGATAGAGCTCGCAGCACACTAGCACAAGATAATTATAGTGGTTGGCCCTTCTTGGGATCCTACTCCACTTCTCTGAGTCATCTTGATCAACACTCTGATCAAATGCACACTTGTTGGTTTTATTGAGCTCACTAACCAACTCTTACAAATCCCAACAAGTCTTTCCTACTTGCTATGACATATAGCAATAAATAACAAGTCCCTTGCTTGCTATATCAGAAAATAGAAAATTGACTTGTACAAAAGAATGCCTCTTACTTAGGCCATTGTTACAAATTAAATACATGACAATAAATGATATAATACTAAAACTCTGAAGTTTCAAACTATAAATGATTGCTGAAATAATAGTGTTCAATGTTGAATCAGAGTTGAGCATAGGTGGAGTTGAAAGCTTTGGAAGAAAATTGAATGCTTGAGTAAATACTCATTTTAATCTCTCAACAACTTATACATGCTCCAACTATTTGAATCTTCTTTTTATACTACTGGAAGAGTACTTAGCTGTTGATTGCTTTTTCTGGCAATTTTTTGACCATTTTGGGTTGTGTTTTTAATACGTCGCTCAAATTTCCTTGTTGATCTGTTTCAAACCCTTTGAAATAAAACTTCAAAGTCTCTGAAGGTCAAACGCGATGAGTTACCATTGCCACATTTAATTTTGGAGCTTTTGAAGCATGGCTACTTTGAAGTTCCTTTACAGCTACGCATTTTAGATCCTCAAAAGATGGTCTTAGAGGTTCCGAAGTTTCTTTGTGTGCAATAAAAACTCTAATGGCTAGTTTTTGGCCTCTGGAGCTTGTGGTCTTTCCTTTGAAGCAACTCTAAATAATGTCTTAGCTTCTTAACTAAGTTCAAATCATTCTTTCTGAAGTCTAAAGCATAATAGTCTTCCTCTACAGTTCCTTTGAAGTTGTTCAGACTTGTATTTCAGACCTTCTAAGCTTCTGCATGTTATGAACCCATCTATACTTGATTTCATAAGTTTTCTTGTGCATTTGAAATCCTCTGAAGCTTGATTCCATCTTCTGAAGTACCTTTAGATGGCTTCCTTCCTTTTGAACTAAGTTTGATATTATCCTTTTGACCTCTGAAACATGGACAACATCATCTAAAGTACCTCTGAAGCTTCCACACATGACTTTTAGATCCTCTGAATGTTGATACATCTTTTAAAACTATCTTTCTTGATTTTAGAAGTACTTTACTACCTCTAAAATCCTTTATTAAGTTCAAATTCTTCTTTTTTAGAGCATTCACTTGATTTTCTTCCTCTAAAAACTTAGACATGGTGGATTACAACTTGACATTAACTTGAAAATGTTGTCGATCACTCTAAAGTTACTTCCTTAGCTTAATTAATCTGTTTTAACATTTATATCTTCAATACTTAGGAAAGTAACTTATTAGTACTTTAATATTTCATTAATGTATTTGCTCATCATCAAAACTTAGCTGGTTAATCATATTCATCATCAAAATCAAGCTAAATTAAAGGGTTAGACTTAACATGTCCATGGGTTTCAAATTCACTGAAAAGAGAATCATATGATTGCTGTAGTTCTTTAAGCTCACTACATCTACTACCTTCATACATAAAACTTGAGCAATCAAAATTTTAAAAACATGCACATTACTAATTTATTATTTATTTTATAACACACCACGCACAAACATGAAAAGACGGAAATAGTTCAATAGGGGTTAAGCAATGAATTTTCATAAACCCAATTCACCCATGTCCTTTTGGGTTAAGCCATACTATGGGACTTTACAAGTGGTATTAGAGCAGTCTAGATAAACAAATCTAGTGACCCATTTAGCTTAACCAACAATGTCATCCTCTATATTCCCCAAAGGATACTCCATCTACCATCTTCCAATTTATAACTATGCTAGTTCAAATATAATTGAAGCAAAATGCTTATCTTCTTTATTCATGAAAATTGCTTTGTATTACTTACTACATACTTTTGTGGCTAAAATGAGTCTTTGCACTGATAAATTGGCAATTCATATTCATATCTATTTGTGCTTATTAATGAAAATAAAGTGCAAGAATTTCTTAAGTGTACGGAGGAAAGCTTGAAATGAGAATAGAAGAAGAGAACAATGAAAAATCAAAACCTTCTTCTCAACTCATAAATTCAAGCAAATGATCCCACAAGTTTAAGTTCTGGATGCAAGAAATGGATTGAACAAATTAAGATCCTATCCTGGACAATATCAAACTTCATATGCAGCATCAAGAACTTCAAATAGTAGAAGCTTAACAATTAGTCAAGACTGGTAATAACACTTATGAGCTCAAATGAGAAATTCATGAAAGCAAGGACCAAAAGAGATAAGTTGTCTAACTTTATTATACATTTCATTGCTATTAGAGATTCCTCTGAATAAATTGTCTTGGATTTGAATTGACATAAGTTTATTATTTGAGCCAAATCATTCTAAAAATTTTAATAAACTCTAAATGATCAAACTCTAATGTTAATATAGTCCTAAGGCATTGTCAAGCCTATTTAGGAAACTTCATAGTTTAAGGTCTTGAATAAGAATTCCATTCCTAGTCATTCGTTTTGTAATAATGTTCAAATGCTTGATCTCTTAAAAAGAATCTAAATTAATACTTTAAGATTAAACTCATGATCATAACACTCAACATGAAAAGAAAACTAGAACAAATTTCTTAAGAGAACAATAAAAATCCACTTAGTTTAGTACAACAAGCAAAAGAAAATTAAAAACATCTACTTCCTTAAAACCTCTATAAATGCTGCTAGCTCCTCAATCCTTTGCTGACCTTCAAATAACTCCTTCTCCAAAGCCATAACTTGACCCATAACATCCTCGTAAGCTATACAGTGGATAGTCAAAAGAAGATCTGAATAAACATTTGCCTTCTTGGCATATCTCAATTCTTTCTTCAAATCCTTCACCTCTTCTTTTAAAAAGCAAATCTGGTTATTTCCCTCAATCCTACATTACTCCATATTTATCCATCTCTCAACTTCATATATCATCTGTTCAACTTACTATCATCTAATATAGATGAAGTAGAGAATACGTAGGGTCACAACTAGTTCCCAAGAGATGCAGTAGGGTCACAACTAGTTCCCAAGAGATGCAGTAGGGTCAAAACTAGTTCCCAAGAGATGCATTAATTCTTTGGCTCAAATCTTAGCAACCATCTTCTTGGTAAAAGTAATAGGAGAGATACATTAAAAGCACAAACATGGAATAAATCCATGTATATTAAAGACACAAACATGATCAAATAGGATCATGCATTTTCACCTTGGTGTTTGTTATTTTTTGCATAAAACTACTTTAAAATATTAGATTGGTGTTCTCTATATAAGAATTATGATTTTGATAAATAAACTATGATTAAAAACTATTTGTATCCTTTTAATCACTTATGTAATGTTTGAATAAGAATGCACTTATGAAATATAAAACGTAACCCAACATCTCAAGCATAAAATTTTATCAAAGAAAAGGAAATTGGAAATTGTAGAGAATAGAACATAATCCTTAGAAGTCACAAAATTACATCTGAAAGGTCAAACCATTAATAGAGACAAAAGAAAATAAAATTTTTTACTAAGCCAAAATATCAACAACCATCTCCAATTCATCAATCCTTCGATAATCTTTGGCCAATTCCATCCCCAAATTCTTGATTTGATTTATGGATTTTATACAAGCAGCGGAGTTCTTGGTTAAGAGACATTCAAAATGAGCAGTGTTACCCCCAGTATAAAATAAATCTTCCTTTAATTGCTTGATTTTGTTATGAGGAAACTGAATTCTCTCTACAGTCTTGAAATTTGCATTGTCATCTTTAGCCTAAACTTGCTTCAAAGAAGAACTTGACGATGCCATGAATACTCTGATGATTGCTGAAGTGTTGTTTTGTTTCTAATCTTTTGTATACATGATAGAGAATATGAAGCATCTCTCCACTTTCCAAGTAACCTTTTGACTCTATCATTAAATTTCCTAACCATATCTCTTGATAATAATGATAGTTAACTATTGAAACAAAAGTTAAGTAAACATAGATTAAAAACAAGGACCCAACATTAAACCCATCAAGCTAAAATTATGCATTGTCACCATATTTGCATGAAATCATTTTTGAATATTAATTTGGCATCCTAGTATGAAATAATCATGATTTTGATGAATAATATTGAACTCTAATTTAAAGTTGTTTACATGTTTAAAATTTTAACTATATCCTTGATACTAAAAAGAGTTTACCTTAATCATGATACCCTTAAACATACTTGACATACAATTATGCTTGAAAATTGCTTACATAATCTAATATTTGAATGTTACCGATAATAAGAAATTGTGCATTCTATTAATGAAAATTTATGTTATCTCAAATTAATGTTTATACATTATATGAATTGAATGATATGATTAAAGAGCATGTGCTACATATTTTTTTATTATGGGAGATAAGCGAATTATGTGATGGAGAAAAGAGAAAAATAAGTAAGGGCACTTGGGGATAGGAGGAGTAGCAACATTAGCAATATGAGACTGAATAAGATAGGGGGAGAAGAATGAACAAATGAAGAAAAGAAGAATGTACTGAACATTTTTAATTCTGACAAAAAGGGGGAGAGAAATGTGAGAGACTTGTGAGAAAGAAGAAACATAAAAATGAGAGATTTAATTTAGAAAAAAAGTAGGAGAGTTAGAAAACAAAACAAAAGTGTTAAACCTCATGGAATTATAAGAGTCAATTATTCAGGGGGAGATTTATTAACAAATCAGTAAAATTCCAATCATAAGTCTTCAAAGTTTTTTCGTAATCAAAAAGGGGATGATTGTTAGGTTTATTATGATTTTGAAGATAATAAAACTTATATTAAGATAAAATGTTATGTGTGATTAAGACTATTAATAGTTATGTTCGAAACGTATGCACAATTATAAAGCTTAATTATACAAGCATACATTCTTGAGATGACTTTATGATCTCCATATTGCAACTAACTTTGATTATCACTTGTTAATATGTTGAATCATATATTCACACTATCCCTTATTAAATTATCATATTATGTGCCTAAATTCTGATGTACATTATCCTTGCTCCACAATGTGTGCAAATTATGAGAATAAATATGCTTTGATAAAATGATATATCTGAAAGCTAACAACTTAGCAAGCGTAGAAACCTTCTAATTGCAGAACTGCAATCAGCTACTTCAACTATCTGCTACGTTTCCAAGAAATTAAATTTAAAGATCACTCAGAAGGAAGAAGAAGAAGAAACAAGGCTTTGAGATGTGCAACAAAGGAGCTTGCTCTGTTCATTAAACTCAGAGAGAAAACTTCATAAACAAATGCAACGACAGAAACAGTTGAAGAGAGGCCATGATTAGAGAGCTTAAACTGTGGATTATCCATTAGCCAAAGTTTGTCTTAGACAAAGTCAAAAGAAGTAATTCCATCAAGCACTTAGATAAATGAGGAAAGAAGAAAGACAAAGAAATAGCCACCCAGACAATCATGCAGAAAGGGAAGAAACTTTGTTTGATCAACAAAGCCAGAAGAAAGGATTCATCCAAGGATAAGAAGGCAAGATGTAAAGACAAAGTAAAAGCAACTTCATCTGAGCAAAAACAGATAAATCAAGAATAAAATAAGCAAGAAGTTGCTAAACGAACTTCATCAGTTGCTTGGATAGACACTTTGTCTGACTAGCTGCTTGGACAAATATGCTTAAATGGAGGAACTTCATCTAAAGGATCAAAGGCTTGGACAAATGCATATAACATGAAGAAGATTCATCTTAGCCACTAAGTTCATCCTAATTCATCTAAACAAAAAGACAAAGTTAAAAGTCTAATTTATCTAATATTAAAGGATGAATTAGAAATGCCAAAGCTGCTTAAATAAATCAGGAAGTGGCATAGTAAACACAGACAAGGTAGCTGCTTGAACAAAGTGGACTTCACTGCACAAGGATGTTCATCTATAACTTACTATGGACAAATTAAAAGATGAAATGGAGAGCTAATTCATCTGAATAGAAAGATAAAGTACAAAGAAGAATTCATGTAAGTCAATATGGTTTGACTTCCTCTATGGCTCCAGAATTCGTCTACTACTTTTGACAATTTGGAAAGAGGGTTTATTATGATTGAATTTAGACATAGATAATAGACTAATTTAAAAATGTGTTCAACATGAAAGTTTTAGGTAATGAAATTATATGTCTATTGGAAGAAAAATCACTCAATTATGATGTCATATGAGAATGTTATGATTAACATACCAAAGTTATTCCAAATGACTAAAAAATAACAAGATGAATATGATGGGTCAAATTCATGGAAAATTTTGAAATGTTTGTGGGATGATTTAGAAAATGTTATTAGCATAATAGTTATATCACTTGAAGTTAGATTTCCAACACCTCAAAAATCTGGTCATTTGGACATCGGATGCAAAGTTATAATCAAAATATTATCATTATGTTGGATAGAAAATATCTTGCCAAGGCAAGGCTTTGCTCTACTGCGGCAAGCCCCCAGAAAATATTTTTTATGGCATCTAGTGAGAGCTTGCCATGGCAAGTCATTTTTTTGCTGCAAAAAGTTCATTTTGTACCATGGGAAGGCCCCAAAAAATCAAGTTTTTGGCCATCCAACAAGACCTTACTACTACAAGACTTTTCCCAGCCGCGGTAAGGGTTCAATGAAGTGCCAGTGTACCCAAAAAGTTAATTTTTTAAAGCTTTAAACCCTTGCATTTTTCATTTTTCCATTATGTTATCTTCCCTAACGCCATTCTCATATCCCAAAAATCTATTTAATAAGTTTCTTATTTGATTAGTTAGGAAACAACTTGATTTAGATGGGTAATCAAGTTGGCATGTTTCTCAGCTTGGGCTTCAATGAAGAAAAATCTGATTTTTTTCTGATGGAAGATACCAATGGGAGCTTTGAGCTTAGATTCTTAGTCATGGAAGGAAGACAAGTTTGAATATCATCGTAAGTCACTTTTTCCTATTCAAATTTCCAATTTTTGCATCGCTAGGTTTTTGAGGTATTTATGAATAGTGGATTTAGGAAGAGATGATGGGGTTTTATTGTTTAAATCATGGGGAAGAGGATGTATGCATGCCTAATAAGGTTTGATATGTATTTGAACATGATAAATCATGATTAGGCACAATTAGGGTCTTGGCACATTTATTAGTCATGGAAAAATTGGGGCAAATGATAGATTTGGATGCAATAAACATGGGAAAAATGATTAATATGTATTATGATGTTTTAGGGCTTATTTGGGGTCATTTGGATCAGTAAAATCTAATTTTTGGTTATAACCTGATTAAGGGTTAAAAAGGGATTTGTGTATGGACCATGAGAACCATGTATTAATTACATTACCAGCATAATTGAGGCCTAATTGAACTATTTTGAGATTAAATAAGTGTTAATTATGTGGTATGATGAGTATATATAGTAGAAAATGAAATTGATCTATGATGATAGAATGTTCTAATATGTTATATGTAAATAGAATCATGCCTATGTGGGACTATCGATGTGGATGAGAGGCTATGAAGCTTAAGAAATTGTGAAAATGGGATGAAAATCCCATTTGATTGTATCCGAGCATGGTTGTTTTTGTTGGGGATTGTGAATATCCCTTTTAGGATAGAGCGTATCCTCTAATTTTGTTTAGAAATGGATCATGTATAGTATGTTGTTGTGAATATGTTAAGGATTGTTAGATAAAATTGAAAGAATCATGTATTATGTCTTGATGTTGGAATGATTTTATATGCTTGCTTATGAACATGTGACATTCTTGATTATTGATTACTATTTTGTATATTACTTGCCTACTTACTAAGTTGCCTAGACTCATATCTTCTTATTTATTTGTTTAACAGATAGGCCAGGTGATGATTTCCCAAATATGGATTGCAATTGTTGAGCAAGATTGAAGGCTTATTCATTGTGATATTATGAATTGTAAATATAAATTTTATTATGTATTGTTAGTTAGCTGATTGTATTTAATAGATTTTTATTGACCTATCATAGATGGAATGACATGTCATATTAATATTTTAGATGAATTGTAAATTAGTTAATTGGGTTTACTGCCATCATGATTCTACCCAGATCTTGGATTGTGGGTAAGCGTGTGTGTTTTAGAATTTACATTGTGGCTATGTTAATTTTGATAAATAATTATATAGGTTAAACACTAATAATTTAGGGTATATGTTATCCATTTTTCTGTAGAAACTAGTCAAGTTTTATAATGGGACTCGAGCACCCCACCCTAAAAGTGGGTAAATTTAGGTGAAATCCTAGTATAAAATGGAAGGTTGCATCTTGCAAGGCGGGTCATGACAGAATAGTATCAGAGCCTAGGACTTATCTGCGTGATAAGTCCGGCTCATCTTTGTGAGAACATTAAAATCTATAATCATGATGGTAAACAGAGATAGGAAATGACAAGCCTTAGGATAAGTTGACTGTGAATTTGGATCATAGGAGAACTTTGGTTTATGGGTAATTAGAAGGTGTGAGTAAGTAATGAAGGGCATGTAAATGATAGTTGTGAATTGATATGGAAATTGTAAATCGATATGAATATTTAAGGATGGTATATTTATGAAATGAATATGATTGGTATGTGTGACTTGGTATGATATGGTATAGC